>WSFP011487448.1:0-15298 GCA_009831015.1 Picea engelmannii
TTCAATGTAGATTGAGTGGTACTACCAATTGCTACAACCAGATTATCCCAAGAGTTTGGCAAAGAACATAACAAAGTAATACACTTATCTTCTTCTGCAATCGTAATATTAATAGAGACAAGTTGACTTACCAGAGTATTAAATGCATTTAGATGTTCTATCACAGAATCTCCATCTTCCATCCTACGATGATATAGCTTCTTTTGAAGAAACAACTTGTTTACCAGGGACTTTGATTGATACAAATTCCCCAACTTATCCCATAGTTTCTTGGTTGTAGATTCTCCTGAGACATTCAACAACACCGAATCTATCAAGCATAGTCGAATAGTACTCCTTGCTCTTTTGTCCAACTTCTCCCAATCTTCCTTTGACATACTAGTAGGTGGTGTACTAGTAGGTTGTGTACCAATAGCCTGTGTGCTAGTAGACGGTGTACCAGTAGGCTGGGTACCAGGATCCACAACGATCTATTGTTCTTTGTCTACAAGAAGGTCCTCCATCCTGAGCTTCCATAGCTCAAAGTTTTTACCGTTGAACTTCTCTATCTAAATTCTAGAAGAGCTCGCCATTCCTCTTTATACACTTGAATAACCACTGCGAAAGCTCCCACCAAACCCAGGTTTATCACAGACCCAATATAAACTTGATATATCAAAATCGAGCCAAACCCTCAGCAACAAAGTCGTCCCTTTGAAGCCAAAAATGAGAGATTTGATACCACATGTAAGTTTTAAAACTGTGAAATAAAGAAATGCATATAGATTCTTAAGAAAAACATAAATTAATCAATGGCTCATTATCATAGTACACAGAGATTTATACCGGAAACCCTCAACCGGGGAAAACCTTTCTTACATTCATTATATTGAATTTCACCATTCACCATAAAATATATACAATGTTTTTAGGTATTCCGTAGATACCAAAACCCTAATCCCTTAATCTGGGATTAATTTAGAAAACCGCTAAAAATAGCAAAAAAATGCCGAAAAAAAAAATCGGGGCATTTCCCTGAACGCTGCGCGTAACCAAGGGGGGCATACCTAGCCCCCCCTGGGACCCCCCTAGGAAACCGCCTAGTGCACATGACGCAAAGAGCACTACTACGAGGTATCATCAAACATAGTTGTTGAATCTGACATGCCCACACACACACATGCAAAGAATATAACACATACCCAACAACTTCGACATCAACTGTGTCTTGGATGAAGAAACACAAGTGAATATTATGATAGAAGAAACTTGGGAAACTCTTGGAAAGCCTATTGTGGTACCTTCGTTGGGAAGGATAGGCTTTTTTAAGGGAAAGATGATAACCTTGTGTGGAAGAGTTACTACTGTACCTATTATTGTTCAAGGAATATCGATTGTGTTGGACACACCAGCTACGCTGAGAGGGGGGGGTGAACAGTGTAGGGCTATTTTCCCAAAACTTCCTTTTCACAAAACTCATTAGTTAGAAATCACAATTTACTCATTACTTATTGTTGTCATTTATAATCAGTTACATGTGAAGATATATTAGCAACATATATCAGCAATATGTCATCAACAAATCATCACCACAAGGAACACAAGATGTATGTACAATTTTCTTTTTATTATAGACTACAATCCTTGGGTTTTTCAGCAACAATTGAATAGAGTACAACTCTATAAGAGCACCATCTCTATAATGCAAGACTCATCTTAAACCCTCAGCACCAACTGAGATGAGGCAACAATCCTCAACAAATATCAATCTTTCAAAAGGTACGTGACATGTCGGTAGTGAAGCATGCATATGTGCGTGCCCTACCAGTAGTACAACTCATGTACGTATGTGGCATGTCTATACTATAGCTTGTGTATCACTTCTAATCTCATAGGGTTTTCTCTTCAAGCTAAACTCAAATCCTCTGCAACCTTCAATCACATTCTCTTTTGTCTTTCACTGTCCAATCTGATCCATAACCAGTTACAACACATCCAATCTCTCCAACAACTAACTCATTCTCCCCAACCATACAATATGAATGTTACTCATCAAATATAAGCAACCAGTATACTATAGCTATCGTATCAGTACTGAATCATAAGAGTGTTGCTCACTCCATCAACCAACACAAACCACATCACAACAGACATACCAAGAATGCCTTAAGCATTCACAACACAACAAGCAAGAATATCCATCAAGACAACTATGTAACCATACCAGAGTTTCTATGGAAGATTTGAGCCCATAGAATGCAGATCTAGAACCTGCTTCAATATTCAAGAGCCTTTCATCAGCTCAACCACAAATCTTCTAAAATTCATCCATTATGTGTGCCCTGTCCTCATTCAGCCTGCATATGTACGCGCACTGGCTTACTGCAGCCCACATATACCTCAGAAACCAGGGTTTCTAAACTTCTAAGACTTTTTCCATCATGATCTCAGACTTGTTGAAACTTTGATGTGTCCATGAGATCCTCCAGATCTCCTCTATCTCAAAATAGATGTTCAATAGATGCTCAAGAGATACATAAGAGATCCACACAAGATGCTCACAAAAGATGCACTTACACAAGAGACCCTTGCCTCTTATTTATACTCTTCAAGTAGCTTCCTTAGAAGCATCGTCTAGGTCACTTAACCCACTTCTAGGTCACTTAACCCATTTCTACGTTACTTAACCCATTTTTAGGTCACATAACCTATTTTCCTCATTTTAGAGTTAACAACTTTCCATAAATAGAAAGTTCTCAATTTATTTATCATTTAAATATTCCTCCTTGACTTTGCCACTTTTATTTACCATTTAAATAATAATTTCTTCTTTGCAAGCTCTTTGAATTATTTGACCTTTTGGGGCTTCAATCCTACATATGAGGGTCCTCCAACTTCGTAAGGCCATAACTCTCAAACCATGAGGAGTTATGTGACATTCCACATACCACCAGAAATGGCATGACAACAACTATCCATCTAGGATAGTTTCACTAACAAATTCATTGATCTTCATCTCATTATTCCACATATAATCATGGGTTCTCCAACTATACTTCAAGGACAAATCAACCACAAAGTGTCTTCCCATGAGGGCTTTCACCATAAGGGGACCACTTTGGAGTTCATCCATGTGTACACCTTATCAGTCATTATAAGACAATAATGATTCATCTTTGCATCATATACCAACCGATCCATCTTCACCATCATGTATCAATGACAACTCATTGATCCATCTTCATCAATATAATATGATAAGACATGTATACATCAAACCTTTGACCTTTGACATCATTCAAACATCCTTTCACATCAAAAAATTGCTTGACATCAATCCTTTGGCATCAATCAATCAATCATCCTTTGGCATCAATCAAACCAATCATCCTTTGGCATCAATGACAACATGATTCAACAATCTCCCCCTTTGGCATTGATGGAAATACTAACATTGATGTCAACACCAATCATTGATGGAAACATGTAGACAAGGCATTCTCTACATCAATAGTCATCAATCACATCCATGTGACTATCTCTCCACATCAATGTGACTATCTCTCCCCATTTGACATCAATGGAAAAGGGTCATTCTCCTCTCGGGACTACTCCTCCTTTGACTATCTCTCCCTTTGTCTGAATTCCTTTGATCTTCCTTTGAATAATATCTCCCCTTTTAAACAAGGGATCTCACTCTGATGTAATTTTGAAGATACATCGCTCATGCTCCCTCTGTGACCATCACTCTCGCTAGAATTATGCATATGTGCTCTTCCTTCAAATATAGGGCTATTTTACCAAGTATGCATCTGATAAATATCTCTTCCTAGAATCATGGAAAGAAGAATGACTCCCCCTATGGGTATGTCTCCCCCTATCTTCTCGACAATATGAACAACTTTCTACCACATGATGATCCTTGGACCTGTCCATGCATCAAACTCATGCCATACCAAACATCATGACGCAAAAGATATGTTAATGAATGAACAATACATCATGTACCAAAACATGTGCCAATAGTATACCAATCATATGCCTTCATCAACATACCAACCATGTGTATCTACCAACATGCCAACCATGTGCATCTACCAATATGCCAAACAGGTGTCATATCACTCATGATATGTCTCCACCATGAACCAAGTGCCATAGTCATGTATCTCAATCCATCAAGTGCCTCAACTATATCATTCCATATGTCATATACCAAAGTATATGCTAATCAAGACATACCAATGGTGTACTTTTAGCCAAGTACTATCATCCAAACATATAACATCTATGAGTGTACCAAACATCAGCATGTATCACCACTTGTACCAAGAAAGTACATCAACCATGCACCAATACCACAACAAAATGAATCTTCATCCATGTATGCCAAAACCATCACAAAACATGTGTCAATCAAACTGCTAGTAGGTGCCTCTACCAATGTACTAGAAGCATACCAATCAACTATAGATCAAGCTCATCATTGATGTACAACATGATCACCTCATCAACTCACCAACTACATGCTCCAAGATGTAGTCCAACCAAATGCCAAATGCATGCATCAAGATATATCATATAACCAAGGTATCATAACTTCGTTTTCATAACCAACATTGGTCTTCAACAAAAAATGCCTCAATCCATACTCATGGGTTAGTGCCACCCATCCAAGATAGCCTTTCATTTTATATCATCACATTACATAATCCAATATGTAAACATGGAAACCTGCAGCAAACAATGTCAGAACTTGCAAAAAACTATGTCAGACCCTGCACCACAGAGTTATACCATCACATCAAGCTACAACCCATGTGCATAGCCTTTTTCCCTAGGCTTTACCACATATACACAGCTTGTTGCACAAACATCTCGCGTATGTATGTGAACTATTCAAGGTCAGCCTGTGTATGTACGCGACTATTACCAATGTCACCTGTGTATGCTTCAATAGATGACACACTTGAGCCTCCCTTAAGGCTTACATTTTTCTCTGGTTGTTCTCTTCTTCACCCACTTCTGAAGGTGTCCCTACTTCTCAGAACTTGAGCTCTGATCTTCTATATTTTCAAATATGTCTCCCTTCCTTAATTCATTCCTTATTTTAGTCATGCTATATGAAGTCCTCATCATGGAATTTCTTCTTGTGTTCCAAAAATCCTGGGATTTGTGGCCAAATCCACTACAGTTGTAACATCTCATGCTGTGACAATGAACAATAATGTGTCCCACTTGATCACATCTCCAACACCTTATGGTGTTATGAAATCTTCCATTATTTCTCTTTGCATAATATCTACATTGCAAAGCTTTGTGATCGTATTCATTACATGAATAACATTGACCATGAAAAATATCTTCATACCTTTGCTTTAGTGTCCATATTCTTTGAGGAGTAAAGATGGCTTCTTGATGTCTTCCTTGCTTTGTTCTTTTGAAATTTTCCTTTCCTTGTGTAGATGGTTGACTTGCAACATTATCTTCATCCTTTGAGAGTGAGGGACTTACCTCATGCTTCTTTGAGGTGCTTGCTTCAACATGTGTAGCTTCTCTCTTGTATCCAAGACCTAATTTATCATTTGGTGATCTTTGACTTTCCAATATATCATTCAAGATATGTGAGCTATTCAATAATTTGTTTGACTTCTCTACTTTCTTTCTAATATCAACAACTTCAGCTTCTAGCTTATGACATGACTCTTCCTTTTCATTTATTTGATTCCTCAATAGTTCCTCTAGCTTCTTCAATTTAGGTCTTAATATGGACAATAATTACAAGACTTTTGTTAATCTCATCATCTACCTTCTTATCTTCTTTTTCATTCTTTAGTTTTGTGATCTCTTCTTCCTTTTCATCTAATTGAGTCTTATTACTCTCTTTTTGTTCCTTGAGCATTTCCTTCAACTTCAAGATGTGCTTTTGACTCTTCTTAAGAAACATTTTAGTGTTATCTGAAAGATAGCTACAGTCTATATAATAGTGGTCATTCCTATATTCATATAGACCTCTTTCAACTTTCTCTTTAAGATCTGATAGTTTTTCTTATACTTCTTCCATAGGATAACAATCAATTGATTCCATACAAACTGTTTCTAGATTTTCTTCTTCACTTGTAGAGAAAAATTCAACATCATCACATTTTGAATTATTGTAATCAAGGATTTGTGTAGATTTTTTACCTTCATTTGAAATTTCATCAAGATCTTCCCTTTTTTCAACATCATCACATGATTCTTTGCCTTCATTTGAAATGTCTTCAAGATATTCCTTTTTACCAACATCATCATATTTAGAAATAATGCAACCAAGAGTTTTTGGAGGTTCTTTACCTTCATTTGTCTTGATGGATTTGTCTTCAATATCTTCCTTCTTGCTTTGGTATGTCTCTTCTAGCTTTAGCCATAGATCCTTGGCAGAAGTGCATTGTCCCATGCTCTCTTTGATAGGGCTTGAGATTCCACTAAGAATGGTCTTGAGAGATAATGCATAATTCTTCTTTCTTTCCCTTTGAGCTACAAACTTTAACTTGTTCTTCAAGGAAACTAATCCACCAATGGTTGCCTTCCAAATACCCGCTCCCATCTCTTTCAAATGCACTCTCATTTCTATTCTCCAAGTAGAATAGTTTTCCTCATCAAGGATTGGAACTTCATCATCCATTTGTGTGTCTATGGATCTCCTCCAAGCTTGTTAAGGCTTATAGTGAAGGCCCTCTCTGATGCCAATTGTTGGACACACCGACTACACTGAGAGGGGGGGTGAACAGTGTAGGGATATTTTTCACAAAACTTCCCTTTCACAAAACTCATTAGTTAGAAATCACAATTTACTCATTACTTATTGATGTCATTTATAATCAGTTACATGTGAACATATATTAGCAACATATATCAGCAATATGTCATCAACAAATCATCACCACAAGGAACACAATATGTATGTACAATTTTCTTTTTATTACGGACTACAATCCTTGGGTTTTTTAGAAACAACTAAATAGAGTACAACTCTATAAGAGCACCAGCTCTATAATGCAAGACTCAGCTTACACACTCAGCACCAACTGATATGAGGAAACAATCCTCAACAGATATCAATCTGTCAACAGGTACGCAACCTGCCGATAGTGCAGCACGTGTATGTACGCTCCCTACCAGTAGTACAAATCGCGTATGTACGTAGCCTGTTTGTACTACAGCCTACGTATCACTTCTGAGCTCTTAGGGCTTTCTCTTCAAGTTGAACTCCGATCCTCTATAACCTTCAATCACATTCTCTTATGTATTTCACTGTTCAATCTGATCCATAATCAGTTACAACACATCCAAGCTCTCCAACAACTAACTCATTCTCCCCAACCATACAATATGAATTCTACTCATCAAATATAAGCAACCAATATACTATAGCTATCATATCAGTATTGAATCATAAGAGTGTTTCTCACTCCATCAACCAACACAAACCACATCACAACAGCCATACCAAGAATGCCTTAAGAATTCACTACACAACAAGCAAGAATATCCATCAAGACAACTATGTAACCATACCAAAGTTTCTATGGCATATCTAAGCCCATAGAATTCACATCTGGAACCTTCTTTAGTATTCAAGAGCATGTCATCATCTCAACCGCATGTTGGCACAGGGGCAGACCCAGGTTCAAATGCTACAACAGCGCACCAACAAAAACCTAACTACTAGCCCTTTCTGCAACACCTACAAAGAAGATGAAGTCTCACCCGAGGTAGAGGCAGGGGTGGTTGCAGGACTCAGGTGTCTGCAACCTTAGTTGGGACACAGATCTTTGATTATGATACTTAACAGAGAACTCAGCAGTAAACCTTCATCAATATCTAACCAATATCTACTTCGCAGACAAAACAGAGCATTGCAGCATTCACCCAGGTCTAATAAGCACTTACCATAAGAAATAGATCAGATCTCGTAGATTCAAGCACTAAGAAAGTTCACAGATGTTAGATCTAGCATCTAGATTCATCATAAGCACGAAGTATAAACAGATCTATCTATCTAAATCAAAGCACTTAGCAATAGAAAACATAAACACTTTAGAACATCGCACAGAGCATAATAACACAGTATTTACGTGGTTCACCCCCACCCTGGGGCTACATCCACCAAATCTTCTTCTTTATTAGCTTCTCAATGGGTTACATGCACAGAACCACAAAAACACTACTTCACTAAGGACAGGAGATCTGCGCAGCTCGCTAGATCATCCTTCCTTGCGTTACAGCACAAAGCCCTTCACGGTCTGTTACAACAAATTGCACTTAGCTCTGCAAGTCTCTCACAGTCTGCACAAAGCATCTACAAGCCTTACTTTCACTTAGCACAACATCACCTAGATGCACTTCTTCTCTATTATCACTTAGATCCTCTTCTATCTACTACTATTCTTACATTTCCTAGACATCTATATATACATTAGAAAATAGGCCCATGGCCGACATCCCATACCTGTTACATTATCCCAAATCCCAAAAAGGGTCCAAAATAGGGCCGAGATCCCGTGATATCGCTTCAACTTGCGCTCCTTCTTCAACAGGTTGTCGAAGTCCCAAAATCGATCAATCTTGACCAAGGATCTCCCAAAACTTGGTCAAGGGCCAACAGGCCCCCAACACTCACATGTGACTCGTCCCGAGTCACTCTGGTCTGACTAGCTCTACTTCGAACACCTTAAGCTTGGCTCGAGATGCTTCAAATTGATAATGTGTGACGGCCTCTTGTGATGTGAGCTCTTGGATGACTACATCGTTGATAGGCCCTTCTAGACATTGTTCAGTTGTAGTGGAAACCTACTCTATATCTTCTCCTTGGCCTTCTACTTATGTAAACAATTGATAGGCCTTATCATGCATGGGTTGGAGCCTTTGAGTTACCTTCGTAACTCTACTTTGGATAGTGTGTATCTGTTGTTGGGCGGTCCGCTGCTCTTGGGAGCTCTTCATCCTTTCCATAGCTGACAGGGGCTTCAGTTGTGCCTGTATCTTTTCAGTTTGATACTTCGCCTCTTGAAGCTACGACTCCAGTGATTTCAATTCTGGATTCTCCATGAGTTGCTCATAGGTCTAGGCACTACAATTGGTAAGTTTCTTTCCTTCCATGGTAAGAGCCTTGAGCCTTTCAACTGTGCTCCTAGTGGTTGCTTCCCTTTGGAATCTTACATCTTGTGGGGTCTTGCGTACTGCGCATAGTTCCAAGTCTGTGATGCATTGTTGTAGCTGTTGGATGACTTCTTCAAGTTTCACTACTTGTTGTGGGACTCGATCTTCAACCTTTACTTCTACAACTGTCACAGAGCAAAGTTCTCTGTTGACCATTTTCTTTACTTCGAGTTGCTCCACGAGCAACTGTTCCTTTTCTTGTTGTAGTTGTTCTTTTTCTTCATCAAACTTCACTTGGAGAGAAATATTTTCCCGTTATGCAACACTGTGCTGCTCTACAAGTACTCCCTGTACTTGTGCCAAATCCTGGGTGGCTTGAGATGTTTCTTCCTATGCTCGTCGAAGGCGAGCTTCGACTGTATCAGCGAGGCGGTGGAGTTGAGTTGGCTCATCTCCCAAGTATGGCTCTCTCAACACAGTGGAGACTGCGCGGCTAGACTGTAAGGCCTGTTATACTCCTTGGAGTTTAGTCTCAATGTGATCATACATCTCTTCTTGCTTTGTTGCTTATTTCTCGATTATTTCCATTGAAGCATCGTTCAGGGCTGTTATGAGAAATTCGAAGTCATCTAGGGTGAGGACAGTCTGCATCTTGGTCATGGTGGCCTTTGCTTTATTTCGAGAGGAAAGTTTCAGAGGTGAACCTTTCCTCTTCTTCAGGGGATCAACCTCATCTCCTTGCTTCTAATCGACTTCTTTGTCACTTAACTCTTCGCCATCACCTCATTGCTCTAGTGAGATGGAAGCATTCTTCACGGATGCACCATTTAAATCCTAAACCTCTTCAGTTTTCTTTGTCCTATTGGGTCCAGGTGTACCCTGCGTTGTTTTTGGGTTGTCTATGTCGGATACCTCTGTAGGGTCTACTAGAATAAGGAGCTTTGTTGACCAGTCCTTAGTGATCTCCTCCAATTCCTCCTCTGTCAGCTTATAGTAGGATTGGATTTGTTGCTTGTGTTCGTTAGTGCGCGTTGTGATATAAATAAAATGTCGATCTGCGTTGAACTTCATCAAGGGCCTGAACCGATGTAGAGTATTCGAAGTGATGTGAGGCTCGGACTGGTGAGGCTCGGACTGGATGGTTGTCTTCATCTTGTTGTAATAGGTATAAAAAACATCATTGGACTGGCATTGTTTATTCATATCGCTTGAGTACCACAGTGTATTGAACTTCGCGACCAATGGTTCGAAAGGCTTGATGTTTGGGAAGGTCTCACCTTCTGGAATCTCCCGGGCAATAAAAGCGATCAGGATCAATAGCCAACTGAAATAAAATGTGTACCCTTGATCCTAGGCTTCTCTACAATCGAGTTCTAATTGGTTCACCAGGTACTTCGCCCATTTCATTTGTAGGCCCTCCGCGCACTTTCCTATGAGGTCGACTACAAAACCAGTGACTTGGGTGGGTTGGTTCTTGCATACTACTTCCCTATAATCAATTGATAGGTGAGGTGCACTAAGCCACTCTGGATAAAGGATACCTTGTAGCCTCGTGTTCCTTTCTCGACATCACCATAAGTATCTTTGATTTTATGTGCCAGAGTGTGATCCATGGTTTTCCAGGGTAAAAGTGTTGAGGATCAAGTCCTTTCATACTGAGGCTTGTGATTTGATTTATCAGCATCAAATCAACTATTATACGGTGGTTTGGCCACAAATAACCTCCATGGTAACAAGACAGTAGTAGTTTGACACATGCATTCACCTCCTAGTGTCATTTGAAGTGAGGAATCTTCATGGCATTAAGCAGGGTGGACTATGCAAGGTCCATGGTCCATTGTTGAGGGACGATCTTCGAGTTTTTTCCTTTAGTTATAGTCAAATACTTATGTGGGGCGAGCATTTTATAGACCTTCCAGTCGCCGAGGTTGAAATCACTAAATTTCATTACTGCAATCTTATCTTGGTCTACTCGAAATGTGTGTATCCCCTTCGGGAGGTACACAGTGACCAAGGCGTACTCAAAATATCTAGGTACATTGTCTCTATTTACTGCGCCACTCAGAGTTGGTATATAGGTGGGTAGTATGGTCGATATGAGCTTTGCATTCGCTAAGTCATCCCTATGTTTGGTTCTCTTTTCATCTATTGGTCGGGATGGTCCGGCTCTGCGAGCAGTTGATGGAGAGGCTTGGATTCCTCTCGATGTCAATGTATGTATGCTTTTAGACATCGACATGACCCTTTCAGTCATGATTTCGATCAAAACTTCTTCAAAAAAATTCTCTGCAGCGCTCAACTTGTCCAACATACACTCTTGGGGTTAACAACCTTGGGTTTGGGGGGTAACTCGGACACAGTAATGAGATAGAGAGAAGAGCGTGGTTATCACTGTATAAACTCGATGTAGTCTTGTGGGCTCAAAGTCTCAATTGGCAAAAGTGTTCTCGGTGTGTGGCGTGATGGGATAAATAGGTAACTCGGCAACGGTTCACTTGCAACGGGTATGAAGCCTTCATTAACTATGTTCTCTCCATTATGTCACGGTCCCAACGATCTAAAGGTGAATTGGTTGTCCATAAATGTCTTTCCTATCCATTCGGAGCATCGATGGAATGGTTATAATGTCCCCAATGGATATATTGCTTCGCCACGGTGAAGGGCCATGTGTCGTTGTTCTGATATCCCGGCGAAGCTTAGATTTTGCAAAATTTCCATCTGCAAAGTTCCCTCTGGAATCTTATGCAACTTGTCGATCTTAGCTCTCTTCTTACTTAGCTTTCTAGCCTTCTTCTTGGTGATCTTCATCTCGGTATGCCTTTTTCCATCATGATTTTTATCTACTTTTGACATAGTCACTTAGCGTTGTCGAGATTCTTTCCTAGAATTCAAGGGTAATACTTCTTCTTTATCTGGAGTAGGTACTTCAGTCTATTGTGGATCCTCTAATGTTCTTGCAGCTTCAACATCTGGGTCTCTGGTGTTAAATATCTTCGATTTGTTCTCATGTTCTTCAATCAAGTGTGCGATCCTTCTAGTCATGAATTCTTTTAACTCTTGTTTCTTCTGTTCCAAAACTTCTTCTTCTTCCTTTCTTCTGGTCTGATCTCTTTCAATCCAAGGTTTTCCTAGTAACATGGTAAATGGGGCGATGTCCTCAGTAAATTTAATAATCTTGAAATTTTCTTCCGTCGATGTTCCATTGGCATTCATAGTTATCTGAGCAAACCTCCCACACAGGTTTATCAGCTTTCCTTTAAATAACCCTATTCCTCCCAAGGAAGGAGTCACAGCAGGCTTCCCTAAGAGTTCCCAAGTTATTTATGTCATGATATTCACATGTTTTTCTTCATCTAGGACACAGTCAATGTCGAAGTCTCATATTCTTGCTTCAAGGCATTCTTTTTCTTTAAAAATATCTGATAAACTGACATGTCAATGATCATTCAGGTTTTCTTTCATGTGTAGCAATACTTTTTCTGATTCTTTCTACAGTTCTTCCATAATCTTAGTTTCTGGATCTGCCCTAGGGTTCTCTTGTCTCATGTTCATTTATTCAAGTTTAGCAATCATTCTAGGACAATCCAATACTTCATGGTCCATAGCTTTACAACAAAGACAACTAGGTCTTCTCCTAGGGCATTCCTTATCAAGATGTCTCAGTCTTCTACAACTGTAACAGAGGGTTAATCCTCTCTTTATTTTAAATGATCCCCAGCCTTTCCTATACTACGCACTAGGATCATGGTAGCTAACCTGCAAAAAATTCTTCCTAGGATCCTGCATCCACTTATTACTCCAATTATCCTTTCTATGCATAGGTATAACATATTTTTCACTATTCTTATCAGATCTACTCATATCAAATCTTCTTTCATCTATTAATACCCTAGTTTTAAAGCTAGGACATAATCTATCAAACATACCTAGATCCATGCTTTAGAAACAAAAATTTCCACTATTCTAACTTTTACAGAGAACAAAACTTTCAGATCTAGAACTTTTCACTATTCTTACCTTTATTGATGCAGGAGCATCGCTCACTTATCAAGCAAGCCAGCGCGTGGAGCAGGGAAAGACAACTGGACAAGCCAGCAAACTTCTTTTTTCAATTTTACATTGATATTTGTTGCGCCAAGAATTAATGAGTAATGTAATGAAGCGCACTTGTATTGTATGGTAGATAAGGAGGCATTTAATAGTTTTTAATGCTATTAGATAGGAATTTATTGTAGATTTGATAGTTTCAGATTTCGAGAGGGCAAACGGAATATAGGCACCCTCCCTTGTACATTGTAATAGGATTCAGGATCATTCATTCAGGAGCAAGAAGAGAGTAGAACAGAGAAATTGGGAGCAAAATCCCCATGTACAGATATTGAATTAATAGGAAAACTTAGATTCAATTCCATGGATGTGATTATTCTCTGTGTATTGTTGATACTATGTTGTTGCATATTTGCTTCTTGTTATGCCTTTGTTTTATATGCTGTGTATGTGATTTCATGGTAGATTCGAAATCTGTGAAAGAGACGGGAATGAGTTTCAATTCTTTCTCTGTTTGAGCCAGGAGATTCCTACATAGAGTGCAGTCGAATTCATCCGCATAGAGTGCGTTGATGAGGCTCAATAGTTAATCTCTCATTCTCATTTTCCCAGAAGTTGAATTGGGGTGGTAAAGTCGTGCAGGGAAGTGCCGACTGAATTTGGAAGTCTCAGTGGAGATTCTAAGCTAAGGGAGTGGAAGATCTCTGTTGCAGGTGAGTGCATGGGATTTGAAGAATTCAACACTTAGAGAGTTGTTGAAAAAGTCGAGCATAGGAAGCGGGCGTAAAAGTCTTTGAAGGAGTCAAAGTTTCAAAGCTCAGGAGGGATAGTTCTTTACCGTTGCTGTGGGAACAAATCTGTGTGAAGGCTCGGACAGGAAGGGTTTTGGAGCAAGGAGATCTCCAATGCAAAGGATCAACGGCTAGGGATCGCAGAGGAAAAGTCACGAAGTCATGTTGATCGTTGGATCGTGGGGAAGTTGCAGGGAAGTTAACCCGTATGCGCAGGAAGGATCGAAGCCCATTGGGGTTCGTCATTCAGCGTTTGGCAAGGCGAGGTGCAGACTCGTTGAAATCGCAAGTCGCGATTTCTCGAGTTATTCAGAGCCGTCGATCAGAGCAGGGAAGCATGGCATTGGATCCCTAAAGGATCGGGATTCGGCGTTCGGGGTTTCCAACAGCAAGGGAAACTTGTATCGTGGATCCACAATCCACAAAATCCCGACGGTGATGTGGGCGCGTGGGACTACGAGATATACTAGAGGACAGGTGGCATCACATCAGACAATCGGCGCATCGGGGTTTGGAGATTGGAATTCCAAGCCGTTGACATCGCGAGCAATGATATCCCGATAGGAAGACCCCTGACGAGTGGAGGCGTTGACCTTTGACCATCGCAGTTCGGGCTCGGGAAATTGAAGGGCCGATATCGTGAGCGTCGAACTCGCGAACCCGCGAGTTTCGATTTCCCGATTTGCGAAAGGGAGATTGCAGATAGAGACACCTGTGGGAAAGGAACTCCCGAGAGGAGTTGGAAGAACTGTCGATTCTTCGGGCCAAATTGAAGGAGGTCCTGGTGAGAGCGGGTTGGACCGTGAGGGTCACAAATTTGTGTTAGAGTGGTATCAGAGCGGGAGAAGAGTTCTCTTTGTTCCAGTAGCAGAGAGAAGCGGATTTCATAATGCCGCCGAGGAGAGAAAGGCAATCACCAGATCCCTAAGACAGGGAGGTGCGAAGAAGGGGCAGACCAGCAGGAAATGCTGAGATGGAACGACAGATGTGAGATCTCCGAGCGAGGCTTGAGGAGATGGAGACAACGCAGAGATGTGGAGCTGGTGCTGGAGAGTTCAGTGATTTCGAGGTGGAAGAAGAAGCTGGACACGATGCAGAAGAGGTCACAGCAGAGGATGCATCAACAGAGAGGTTGATCAGAGCTATCGCCAGGATGAGCTCAAAGACAAAGATGCACATTCCCACCTATGAGGGGAGTCTAAATGCTGAAGAGTTGTTGGATTGGATCCGAGCACTCGACACCTACTTCGATTACGAGGATATCGAAGAGGACAAGAAGGTAAGGCATGCTGTTACAAAATTAAAAGGACATGCAGCCTTATGGTGGGATGAGTTGC
>WSFP011487449.1:0-15298 GCA_009831015.1 Picea engelmannii
TTTATATTCAGAAAGCTAATTCAATTTCCTACATTTCATCTTTTTACACCATATTTAAATTCATTGTATAAGTACCTTGAATAATCCCTCCAAGTTAACATATTGTTTTTTTTCCATGTTTGCATTGTCACTAATGCATCATGAGAGACCATCACTAGCTTCCACCCACCCTCATACATTAGGGGGAATCTATTACACCTCTATTTTCCACCCTAGGCCTCACAAGGGACTTACTGATATCATTTTGTCGAAATTATATGTTTCTGCAAAAAAAAACATGTTTTTAAACCCAGTCGTTATTTCTCTAGCTAAAAGGATGATTGGTAGCTTGTTATATTCATGCAAGGAGAAACTAGTTGCTTGTTGCATTAATCCATAAGTTATCGCCCCTAAAACCTCCTATATTTGAGAAATTGTGAGGATATTAATGAAGGATGGGTTGACCATGATGCATCACGAGCCATGGAACTTGTGCATGACCTATTTTCACTAATTTTTGGTCCTTGAACCTATCTCTAAGCCTCCTCCACCATTCTATAAAAGAAGGTCAAATCAAGGAGATTGGAAAATGATCAAGTTTTAATTCATTCATCATAGCCTTATGTTGCCAGAATACAACCATAGAGACATCCCTACTACTATATTGAGAGAGTAGATTGTTGATATATTCACTCTTGAGACAGAGGGCTAAGGAGGAGCCTCAGAAGCTTGGAGTCGGAAGGTACTACAATGGTCTCAACGTAACATGCTATATTGTACTTTCTTCACATCTAATATATAGATCTATGGCATTTCCCCCCTCCAATGTATGTGATCTATGATTTTTTCATACTATGCATTGGTAAAACTTATTTTTCTTAAGGAAATGAGATTATATCTATTTGTAGATTAGATTTATTTCATTCTAAACAAGATTGAGAAGGGTATATATTTTTTCATTTGTGTAGGTGTCTAATTGCAAGAGCTTAGATCTAAATTTAGGAGCAACATCAACCTAGATACAATACGACAACCACTAATTAAAGGTAAGACTTTTTCTCCTCACTTATTAACATAGAATAAACTTACAAATTTGATCTAGTGAAAAGCCCATTGTAATCTATCCACAATCTTTCATTGATTATATGATGAGTGAGAAGGTTCACTTATCCGCAGGAGAGTTTTCTCTTTAACAGAGATCATTCAATATTGTGAGAGACAAAAGATTAATAATTACTTCCAAATATACCATAGCTATTATGTCTTACTAATTTCATTAATACCACTAGAGGTGGATGGCACTTCACTTTTAAAAGAACACACTAATCTACTACTCAATGAAGAGTGATACACCTTTGACCATTTTCTAAATAGCATTCTTAGATTCTCCCTCACATGTTTCTTCCATAGTAATCTGCTACCCAATGAAGAGTGATACACCTTAACCATTTTCTAAATAAAATTCTTAGATTCTCCCTCACATGTTTCTTGCATACTTGCAATTAAACTCTTACATATTGATAATTTAACTCGTGAGGATATTGCTCCAAAATGGTGAGGCTACACGTAGTTTATGTGGGCTCCAAAACGGTGAGGCTACACGCACTTGTTTAAGCTAGCTCCAATTGGGATTGTACTATTTTATGTTTTAAAGGGCACCTCCTTTCATGCTGTAGAGGGTTTTGTTTTGTATTGTATTGTATTTTAACCAATTGAATTTCATTAAAATGTTTTTATGATAAGTTAAAATATATATATATAATATATTGTAAGTTTTTTTTAATTGGATATATTTTTTTGTTTTTAAATTTTTTCAATTTTTGGTTGTTGTTTTTTAAGGTTATAGGTTCAAATCTAGAGTCAAATGGATGAGTTGAAGAAATCTTTTATTCTATAAACAAAAAAATTTCATACATCAATTTAATGTTTTACTTAGCCATAACTTTAAAATTATAATATTATTATTATTATTATGTAATAAATTATATGATGGGAAGGTAAAAAATTGGATCCAATGATTAAAAAAAAAAAAAAAATTAAAAATTTTTCACCTTGAACAAGTTTCATAATGATATCCTAACCGGACTTAATAATTGAAGTATATATATAATTATAGTTTGACAAGTAAAAATTATTTGATGGAATCATGATTATAGTAATTGGAAAAGATAGTTATATAGTTATAAGCTCAGTTTTTGTGGTCAAGTCATGAATATAGTATTTTATGGGCGACAGCCATTTTACTATATGGTAGAGGGCGATCTAAGGAAATAAATATGCCTGTGCACGTCGACGATATTTGCCTTGAAGTATTCATACTGTTTGATTGATTGATAGAATAATATTGGATGGATTGTTGCCCTAACGTGGGTATAAAAATACTCCGCAAAGATATTCAAAATCAATGAAGGAATTTCTGCGAACTATCCTCTTACAATTCGGGCCCGCTCTGAGTTGTCACGGGACACAGGCGCTGATAAATATTCTGCTATGTCTCTTAACACTGTCATCACTCTGCATTTCAAGCATTCCAGCTTTCAGCATCGGCAATTATCTTCTCTTAGATTTCAGGAATGATTTTCTTTAGCAATGTAAGAACTTGGAATCCCTTCTATATTGTGCGAAATTGTTTGTGTTTTTATATACAAATGAAATTGGATACAAGAATCTGAGACATTTTTGTTTTCTGTTGCCGCCATTGAATTCCATTTTTTGTCATTTCTCGACATTGTCAAAGTATATGCATTCGAAAATACTTTGATATTGATTTCATCGATTGAGTTGATCTGCTGATACACTTTTATCTAGATTGAAGTTCCATGGTAGCCTTATTACAGTTTTCAATTTTTGTCATTTCTTGACAATGTAGATGTCGTATCCATGAACGTACATTTGAAAATAGTTTGATGTTGATTTCATCCATTAGTTGATTTCCTGAGACTCTTTTATCTGGTTTTAGGTTCCATAGTAGTGTCACAGTTTTTGGAATCAATTATATATTTCAGAATCTTTCAATACGATAGTATTCATTAAGGAATCGATAACAGAGGCAACTGTGTTCTGATATCTGTAATTTCTGTACTGTGCAGCAACATATCAAGATGCCGTCAGTATCCCTTGAGATTTCCCTGTGATATAATTAGAATATAGTACCGGATTTCCGTCTGATTCTGAAAGTGATCGTGTTATTTATCAAGTGTATAGTCCCGGATTATTTCTGTCAGTCAGATGGACTCTTCAATATGCTTCGAATCCAGGTCAGCTACAATGTCAGATATCTTGTCCTCCAGATTATCTTGTGGTGAATTTGATGAGACGCCATTTATGATAGAAATAGGAAGCTTTCACGAAGGATTGCAGGAAGCCAACAGAAATGAGATCGCATTAAGAAATTCAGTTGTAATTGGAAGAAATGAATGCGATGCTTGGCTGCTTGTAGATTCTCCTAATTCGAACTCACCAGATGCCACTAACTTTGAATACTATACTGGAGCCCCTGACATTGGCATATTCCACCCCTTTAGCAATCACATTAACTATTCGTCGGAATCCTGCTCATCTGACGATGATTTCCAAATACTTGCTCCAGATTCATTAGTCAAAGAATGCTATTCCACAAGTAGTTCAATGTCATTGCCTTTGAGCAGAAATCTGATATCGGAAAGTCTTCCTATGAATACTGGCTTGCTTAAGCTTGTCGGAGGCCAGAGCTTCCCAACTGAAAACATGGTATTGAACGAGAATTGCGATGTTATTTCCGAGCAATATGCGAACTATGAACAGGGGTGGCCAGAAAGGGGAACAATGGAAGAGATCGAAAGAAATTTCCATAAGAGAAAGATGGTTGATCAAGATATAAATCAGGAGTTCCGTTGTCTTAGAAAAAAATTGTCCGCCGACGACAGATCAGTAGGCATTTCGGCGCAGAGCTGCATTGCTGGAGAAATGGCCGTCACCAATGTCAACAATTCTCCGACTGCGCCGCCTTTATATGTTGGCAGCACTGAGCCAAATTCAGATCGGAGAGCATTGATAACAGCTTGCCCAGCTCGCAATACTAATCCAAAGCCCCGCGCTCGAAGGGGTTCGGCAACTGATCCTCAAAGCGTTTATGCACGGGTACTTTCACAAGCTGCCTGCAAAGTCACACAATGCAATTAGAAATGGAATTGTCAAATGTTCTAAATCCTTGGATTAGTGAGAGATTTTCCCAATACTTGATGTTCTAAATGACTGTTTAAGCCCTGCCTGACTCTTCCGATTTTAATTATACAGAATCGACGGGAAAGAATAAACGAACGGCTGAAAACATTACAGAATCTTGTTCCAAATGGTACCAAGGTATGACCTAAGTTTAAAAGTACGCATTTAGATTTGATAGCTTATATTTCAATTGCCTTCAGCTGAGAAAAACGATTTGTGATTAGGTTGATATCAGTACAATGCTGGAACAAGCAATTCAATATGTCACGTTCATGCAGCTCCAAATCAAGGTGGGCATAAAGTCCTATATATTTCAGGATTTCAGGATCCAGTAAAGATGTATATGAAGAGTTTAAGCATAATTTAGATAAGAAGCGCACTTTCTATAATTATATTGAGGTTGCAAATCAGGTGATAGCGTTTTCTGGCATGTTCGCAGCTATTGAGATCCGACGAGCATTGGATGTACACACCCATTGCCTTCAATGGCATGGACATTGCAGCTTTTGGTGACCAGAAGGATTTAAACTGATTTTGGCCGCCGACGGTTCGGCGTGGAATTCGACTGCAAACCTGTAATTGCCCAATTTACAATCAAGTTGGACTCTCTGCAAGATAAAAGCTCCATGAATCAAAATTCCATTCAGAAAAGTACAATTTTCTCTCTCGTTGCCTAGCCGTTGTGACAAGGATAATTCATTCAGAAAAGTACATTTTTCTCTCTCGTTGCCTAGCCGTTGTGACATGGATATTAAAAAACATAGCAACACCAAACGTGAAGGCTTGGGTCTATGAGCAAGTAGGGCAAGAGCACAGCATGGAGATTTGAATAATTTAGATGAGGAAAATGAGTATTGATAGGATCAATATTGCATCTGAATGCGGCAAACTGTATTGAGCTACAAAGTCTTGCCCATTTGGAAACTATATTATTATATGAGATTTTTTTAACTGTATTTTCCATTTTGACTGAGCAAAACAATTACTCCATGAGTCTCTAATCCTCAGTTGCTATCCACACATTTCAAGTTTAGCGGTAATAATAGACATGTAATTTTCAATTTCTTGTTGTCTCATGAATTATTATAAATATGAAAAAATAATTGATTTCACAAGCATTATAAATATGAAAAAAATAATATCCACAAGGGTGTAGACGGATTGGCAAGTGTCGTGTAAATGAAAGGAAATTTGTAAAATGAAGTCTCATGTTCGATTCTCACCCAAATTACTAGTGCACCATTCTTGCGAGTATTATTTACAATCTCATGTATTTACAATATAAGAATCTCATGTATTTACAATATAAGAAGAGAGAAGTGTGTCCAAAAAAGTCTCGTATACCAATTTACAATCCAACTAAGTCTGAAAAACTCCCCTCCAAACTACTATGAGTAAACCATAAAGTATATGCCAAACTTACCTCTTAAAGCCCAAAAAAACTCTGGTACGTACTTTCCCAGGCATAAGTCTGAAAGCTTTGAGGGGTAGATTACCCACAAAATCATGCAAAAGAACTGGATCTTTTGTAAACCAATAAATCAATTCTTAGAAGAACCAACTGTCCAAAAGCAATAGGGCGCACCAAATATACAGTATCCACAATGGCATTGCAGTTGTAGATGGTGCCTACCATGGCCGTAGTACTTCATGCCCAGACGACTACATGAGCGTGCATGTCTATCCCGTAGATCCCTTGAGGGTTAGCCTTCAAGGGAAGAACTTCGAGGAAATGTAAGAGGATCCGACCTTGTATGAGTATCTGACCTCTGTATCAGTCTCAGAAATCTTGGGATTGGAACAGACCTGGGGTTTACTTTCTCCAGCAGAACACATTTGGCTCATGAAGCCATGAAGGTTTCTTCGGATTAATTATTCATTTCATTGTTTTCTGTACTATTCACGTTACAAGGGGTTTATGGCATTTAATTCATGGTAGGCCGCATTTCACAGAAGTTTATGTGTTACAAATAATATTCTCACAACAAGGTGAGATTGCAATGGTTTTTGTGAAATGGGGAGGGCTTTCTTTTCAGCATATGCTGTGTGTTTTTAAATTGAATGTTTGCTCTGTACTCTGAATATGGTAATGGGAAAGGTTTTTCTTACACCATATGCTATGTGTTTTTGCATTTGCACTTTACATTTTTTCTGTATTTTGTATTTTGAATATCTGTATTAGAGCATATCAATGTGGTAGGTAGGTTTTTACAATGTATTAGCATTTTGCTATGTATTAATGGTTAAGAATATGTGTTTTGTTTTAAGAGGTTACAATTTCAAATCTAAAAAGATAGAGTATGTAGTATGTATATCTTCGTAAACTTTATCAGTTAAATTGTTGAAACTGCAAATCATGATTTTGGTGACCCTAGGGTGGTTTGTCCAGCTTTTAAAATACAAGAAAACAATCCAATGACCATAAACTTCATGGTTTGCCATGGATCCAGGGTTTGAGTTCGTGGACCAAAGTTAATAGTGTTTTCATTGTGGAGATGCTACGGTCATGGAGGCGTTGGAATGAGAAGTGGAGAACGCCCAGAGAAGAGCCGTTGTGGAAGCGCAAGTAACGGAACTGGAAGCGAGGACGAAGGACTTAAAGACCGGGCTGTTTGCCATTGAAACCTTAGAGATGAATAAAGACCGGGCAAAGAGTGCAACACCGTTGAGCTCTACATTCAAACTATTGAGATTGCCAGGAATGAGATTGCAGGACAAGGCTTGGGACGGAGAGGTCTCTTTTGAGCAAGAAATCAAAAGAGTTTAAAGTGTCAGTCGATCGTTGCAGCCAAATCACGTAGGTTTGTTTTTACATATAGTTGGATCTCTGAGACAATTTAGTAAATTGGTTTGACATATACATATGATAATTGGATCTCCAAGCCAATTGTATCAGACTTGTTATTGCAAAAGGATGAGGAAAAACAATAGGGATTATTTTTGTTTCAATTTTCATTTTTACACTTGGCAAACATAGAACTTAGCACAGTATTCTTGATTTAGTAAATTGTTTGAGGATAGAATGTGGCATTTTAATTTTGTGCTTAAGGATTTATTTGTCTTAAAATTAATTCTTAGGTTGAAGTCTTTTTGGCATTGGTATCCATTTATCATAGTTTTATTGATACTATTATTCACACAGTTTTGGTACTAATATTTGTTTATTTTATTTTTACGTCTGTCTTTTGTACAGAGACTCCAAAGTCTGAATTTATATTTAATGAGAAACCTTCAATTTTTTTTTTTTTAATTATCCTCCCACAATGGCACCTTCAACAACCCGCTTTAGTTGCAATGTTGGCTACAGTGGTTTTGTCAACTTCACACCAAAATAAAGTTGAAAAGTTATTTTTTTTAAATTATCGTCACACAATGGCACCTTCAACAACCCGCTTTAGTTGCAATGTTGGCTATAGTGGTTTTGTCAACTTCACACCAAAATAAAGTTGAAAAGTTATTTGCATATGAAGGTAATGCATATGCAAGCTCTAGAAATGGCCCAAACTTTAGTGATAAGGATGGTGAACCAATGGAGGTAATTAGGTGATTTTTGTTAGGAAGAGTTTTTATTAAGAATGAATTTCAAAACTTCACACCAAAATAAAGTTGAAAAGTTATTTGCATATGAAGGTTATGCATATGCAGGCTCGATAAATGGCTCAAACTTTAGTGATAAAGATGGTGAACAAATGGAAGTAATTATTAGTGATAAGGATGGTGAACAAATGGAAGTAATTAGGTGATTTTTTGTTAGGAAGTGTTTTTATTAAGAATAAATTATAAAATTAGTGATTAACATATTGATGGAATATAGTATGTGGTGAATAGTGACTTTTCCTCTCTTTTGTTTCTTTTTTTTTAATAATAGTGACTTTCCCTCTCTTGTAAGGAGTTAATGGTCATTGACTTTTTTTTATTGTTATTTTTTTTTAATAAATATTGGAATCTTTCCCATTCTTCTTTTTTCTAAAATGTTAATAGTCATGTAGACCTAATTTTAGAAATTATTATTGACAAAATTTATAAAAATGTGATTCATGCCACGTAGTTTCTTTTATGGTGACTTATACATTATGACATATGTAATCACCCCTATCTTTGTCCAATATATATGGTTGTCTTTATAAATAGAAAGAAATATCAACACACACCTTTTGTGTTTCATAAAGATACAAGCCATCTTTACCATGCATTGGCTAATTTGGGTGTGTGGAAATTTAGAGAATCTAAGTTTCATTTTTCATTGTAATGGGATGAATGTTTTTTATTTTTTTAAAAGAATGTGCATGTGCTTTAAGAGTGTGTACATGTTTTTGTTTAAATAATCATATTTTTCTAATCAGGAATTTCAAATTTATCTTGCATGTTGAGTGAAAATTTTATGAAGGTCATTTATTTTTCATGTTTATCATTTTAAATTTTACACGTATTCATGAGTGTCAAATTATTTTGTGTTGTTATATGTAAATTTGAGTAGGTCAATTAATAATTATATTTGTAGGAGAGACCTCTTAATAAAAAAAAACTATCAAAATAAGTTGATGTTTTTCAAGTGAGCTCTCAACTTAAGGGGATGCCTATACAATACTAATAATAAACATATGCATGATTGTAAGAGATTTAAAATATTTTAACTCACTTGGATTAAGGATAGTAGGAGTTGCACTCCCGTCGAAGTCATATGTCTCACGTAGCATCTCATTATTAACATAACAGACTTGTGGCTAACTATGAGATGTTCGTTTTTCTTGGGGGTGAGTGCACGAAGTTGGTGGCCGAAAAGTGGCAAGGGGGTCAACAGGAACATGCACTTGCAAGAACGTGTGTGCGTTCTCAGGAATGTGCATGCATTCCTAACCCTATAGGTTTGGAAGTGCTTGAACCTCCACTCGGCTTGCCACATAGGAATGTGTGCGTGTTCCTCTGCTAAACTTTTTTTAAAGGGTCGCGAGCGTGATTTGTGCTCATTTTCACAAATCACGCTCGTGCTTTTACTCTCATTGAGCATATAGAGAGGAGCCAAAGAGGAGCAACAAGCTGAGGATCTTGCCACCGTGTCTCAGTCTAGCTAGGTTTGTTTGATTTATTTTATTTTTCTCTCAATTTAGTCATTTTCAATTTAGTCTTTTGCTCCCAAGAATCTAAATTAAAGAAATTTGTAGTTTTCTATTATAATTAAAAAAAACAACTTAATTTACATGTGATGGCTTAATAAATTGCAGCATATATAATAAAATGGAACCAGGAGATAATGTAAACCACTCAGAAGAAAACCAAGAAGAGAAAAACCCCAACCCACAACAACCACCCAATGTAAACAGTGAAATTGATGAGGGTTTGGTCATATTAAGAACCCTTGAGGAACAATTAAGGGACACTATAGATCCTAACAGAGTCTCCCTAGCCATTTCTTTGGACATCATTGTGAAGTCGATTGCAAGTGCCCAAGGGAAATTGACCTCTATTTCTTATTATGGGGCAAAATTGTATGAGTACTATAGCACTGGTTTGGATAGAAACCAAGTCAGTGACTTAGGCATTTCAAAACAACAAATATTTATTATTTTTAGGGATCCTAAAAATGGACAAGAGCTACCATTGACCAAGAAACTCCTATCCATCGATTGGTCGTCGATCCCTAGATTAGTCAAAACTAGATGGATATGCGGTATATGGTATTTGATAAATCTCCCTGCAATAACAAGGAGGTTCTCTTATATTTTCTGAGAAAATTATGGGTTGAGTTTATTTTGGGTAAGCATGTCAACTACTTTTACATGGGTGACTTCCAGGGGGTGGGTCGAGGGTCCGCATAGGACCGAGAGCATGCCAGGATTGATCCCATGTTAGGTCACTGTCCCCCCAGGCAAAGGCCTGACCCCCCTACCCAACATCATCATGTTGCAAAGAGATTGCAACAGGTACAACTAATCATTTCATGATTAACTCATAGCCTAGCACAACACAGTAGCTTTGTTGCACTATATCGGTAGGAGGTGCATGTCAATGACATTGATAGAGGGGTTGGAGCTTCAGCATGCATAGTAGAGTACAGTAAAGATAGGGCACATGGACATAGCAGACATCCATGTGAACGTCACAGATGATCGAGTTGCAGGCAGACATATCATGGGTCTATAGATCCCAGTGGACGACATAGCTTCATGGAGGAGGTTCGTATCGTAACCCTCTCTATGTTCTTCATCGTCATATATTTATTTTTTATTATGTGTATTTATATAGATTTTTTATTGTATGTTGTTTTGTAGTTGTTACGTCCGAGCAGTAGACCCTCTGCGTCGATGGATGCATCAGTGCCTAACCCCACCACTGATGTAGTAGTAAAGGAAGTCTACTCATTGGGCGGACCCCACACACAGGTATGTGTCACATTTGATAAATTCACCATCGTCATTTCTTTATTTTATGGCATCCTCAAAAAAAATTATGTTCTTGTATTTCTACAGGATTTGGGACTAGGCGATGTCGGGGAATGTACATCGGGGATGGACAAGTCACCTACATCACAAGTACCATGTGTAGAGTTAAATATTGTATAATTCTCAAAAAAAAATTGTTTATGTTTTTGAATTTTACTATTTGGTACTAATAGTTCAATATTATTAATATGTATGCAGTTTGCGGAAACATTTTCTAGATATAGTACTACTGAACTCCTTGGGAACCTAGGCCTTGCTTCTGGGTTACCTATCTCCAGGCCTAGGGATTTGCAATCACCTCTATAGCATGTGGGGGTCTATCACAGCCCACCCCTGGCATTTATCTTATTGCACGCATCCTATTGGATTCACACGCAGGCCACCCATCTACACCACCTCTTCCATCGCATCCATCTGCAGTCAATGTACTTGTATGCCACCCACCCCCACCACCATTTCCATCGGCCCCATCCACCGAGGCTGACAGAGTAGAGGTTGCCTCGGATCATTTTGTACAACCTAGTGCTCCATTTGCCAACGAATATCCATCGAAGCCTAAGATATTCATGGTGAGATAATGTGTTGATGATATCTTTTTATGTATCATGAATTTGATTTTACGCATATTTGTTTAATTTTCTTGACTTGATCCTTGTAACTAATGCAGGGTGGCATCGCAGAGAGATTGGGGTCGTAGAGGAGGGTAACACCCTCATGATTGACAGTACATCGTAGAGGAGATTGGGGTCGCATTCCTACTGGGCATAAACGAACAATATCTACAAGGCTATCAAGTCACAAGAGTGTGTGCGCGCTCTTATGCAACAGATATAACATTTATTATAGTCCAAAATTATTTATGAATAAAGATGTATAGGAGTATGGTGATCCAAATTTACGAGCGAAACGAAATGAAACACATATCTATAATATTAATATAGATATTCAAAGAAAAATAACAGAGATACAGTGGAACTTAACTTCTATTAAATAAGAAATCTATTGAAACTATAAAATGAAAAATGAAAACAATCATGCTCGAATGGTGGTAGCCAATCTTTGAGAAGAGATGTGGCAGCTACTCACATTCGTCTAAGCACATTACAATGAGGCCTCCATGCCTTTTTAGCATCAATAAGTAAACAAAAAAGATTAGACATCCAAAAACCTTAACCCTAGGAGATGAAGCGCCAAAATTCATGTGGGCCCCGATGGGGTAAGTTGGTACATCAACTTCCCGGGGTCGTAACTTTTGCATACGACCTCCATTTTAGGCGCACAATATCCCATTAGAAAGGTTTGTCTGAGGAATAAAAATTACGTTTTCACACTTTGAATCCATCTATATTGTGATTGTGGTGGGCCCAAAAAAAACTGTTTAGGGCCTCAAAACAACCCCAGAAGTTTAGGACCCGAAAAGCTAGAAAAAAACTACCAAGATAAAAGTTGTATGTGAGCTAGCTGGAAGAGGTGGGTGGCCACTGATATCCACCTAGATCAATCCTCCCTCCTTAGGTAGAAATGGTATCCATTGCATTGATTTCCCCCATCATATGAGGAATCTTCTAATGAATTTGGCCTCGGGTGAGCCACTTTCCTTGGTGCAGGGGCTACCCCACTTTGACAACCTGATAAATTTGAAGCTTTTGTTGGCGAGTGCCCTTGACCTGTGTTTCCATGATCTGATCAATGGATGCTTGTTCCATGCAGTGAGGGTTGAGACCTATCGGTGTCAATTGTTCTTCTATATCTGAGGTGTCCAATAAGGGTGGAAAGTATGACCGAAGGAGGTCCACATTAAACATTGGGTGCAAGAAAAGGAAGGGGGAAATGTTGATCTCAAAATCATCGCCACCCACAGCCTTGGTGATGGTGTAAGGTCCATAGTGGAGTGGGCAAAGCTTCCAATGGGGTCCTGTAAGGTGTTATTTCTGCAAGTGCAACCAAACTTTATTTCCCACCTGAAATTTGTGTGGCACCCGGTGTTGATCATGGAACTGCTTGTACTTGGCATTGGACTTCTACAAAATATCATGAACATGTTGGAAGATGTGTTGGATTTGTTCAATGAATCAGGTGGCTTTGTTGGCTTCGGTTTGTACATGGGATTATAATGCATGTGTGGATGCAAGGGGTAGTGCAACATCCATGGGACCCAATGGTTGAAATCCCAACCCCACCTGAAAGGGTTTGTGGTCGATTGAGCTATGCATGGCTCTATTGTAATTGTTTTGAACATAAGGAAGACTCTCATCCCATGTGTGTGGATGCTTGGAATTGTACATGCCCAAAATATGCACAGTCATATTATTGATGACCTCAATTTGGCCATACATTTGGGGGTGGAAGGACATGGATTTGGTGAGTTTGGTGTCCATCCGTGACTAGAGGCTTGACCAGAGTGTGTTGAGGAACTGGTTGTCCTGATCGGAGACGATGGTTTGTGGTATCCCAAAATGTACCCACACTCATTCAAAGAATAGCTTGGCAATGGCCTCTATTATGATGCTCTTCTTGCAGGTGACCAAAATTGTCATCTTGGAAAATCGATCAACAACCATGAAAACACAGTCATTTCCCTGCTTGGTTGAAGGAAGGCTTGAAATGTAGTCTATCGAGATGGATTCCCAGGGCCTGTCGAGAGTTGGCATAGGGGTGTACATGCCTTGTTTCTTAATGGTCGATTTGGCATTAGCGTATGCCATGTAGGATATGATATACTTGTTGACATCTTGTCATATTTTTGGCCAATAGAAATGTTGATGCAATATTTCCACTGTCTTCTCTATGTCGAAGTGTCATGCCACCTGAGTATAATGATATTCCCAAATCATCTTCACTCACTCGCTTGATGGAACACAGAGATGGACTAGATGGCACAACAACCCATCCTACAAATGAAAATTAGTGACAGTTGTGTTTGTGCCCAGTATCTGGTAGGTAGTGGCGAAGTCGAGATCTCTCTCGTAGATTTGGGGCCATCCAAAGGTATCATGTTCGTAGGAGTGTAGCATTGTGGTTAGTGCGGTAACTATAGGTCCACTGAGGCAATCAGTGATGCAGTTGGTGCTCTCTATCTTATACTTGATGTTGATATGGAATTTTTGTAAGTATGTGGACCACTTCTAATGGCGATCATTCTGCGATTTGTCTTGTGTCTGCATGAACTGTATATGCTTATGATCAATGTGGATGATTGTCTCCCAATATTTTCTCCTTCCCGAGAATGTAATGCCTCCACTGGCGGCAGGCTTGTACAATGGAGTACATTTATTTTTCGTAAGTGGGGTACTTACGGATAGTATCTAATAGCATGTCACTATGGTAGGCCACGGGATGTCCATGCTGAGTGAGAATTGTGCCCATAGCATAGTTTGAAGCATTTGTCTCGATATCAAAAGGTTGTTAAAGTTCGGGTAATGAGAGCATCAGGGATGAACACAAGAGTTGCTTCAAATCATTGAACTTTTTCTATTGCAACTAGCCCCACATCAATTTTTCCTTTCTACTGCCCTTGGTCACTTAGCTAAGGGCCCATGCAATATGGGAGAATCCCAACATGAACCTGCAATAGAAATTGGCAAGGCCTAAGAAGATCTGAAGCTCAGTGAATGTGGTCGGGGTTGGTCAGACATGGATTACCTAGATCTTGGTTGAATTGACATGCACCCCATGTTCATCAACAATTTATCCTAGGCATTGGACCTTGTTCATGTCGAAGGATAATTTTTCCAAATTTTCATATAGCTTATGTTGTCATAGAGTGTGCAGAACATGTTGAATGTGTTGCAAGTGTTCCACCTAATTCTTGTTGAATATGAGGATGTCATCAAAATACACCACCATAAAAGAATTGGTGAAAGGCCACAAGATATTGTCCATCATCCTCATGAAATTTTTGGGGGTATTTTTCAAGCCAAAAGGCATGACCAACCATTCAAAAATACCTTCTTTGGACTTGAAGGAAATATTCCATACACCGATCTTCTCTATTGGGACCTGGTGGTAGCCAGACTTTAGATCAATCTTACTGAAGTATTTTTCCCCCTTGAGTTGGTCAAGGAGATCGTCAATTTGTGGAATTGGGTATCGGTTCCTGACTATGATTTTATTTAGAGCACGGTAATCAATGCAGAGTCACCATGACCCATCTTTCTTCTGCACAAGCATGATTAGGCTTCCACAAGGTGATGAGCTTGGGTGGATGTGCCCCTTTTCAAGCAGCTATTGGATTTGGTGCTTGATTTCCTCATTTTCTGACAGAGAGTGAAAATATATTAGCTCATTGGGTACTAGTACACCAAGGGTCGGATCGATTGATTGCTTGACCTGATAGTGTTGATGTACCCCAGTGGGTTAGGGTAAGATGTCTTTGTATTCTTCCACGACCTTATCCACTTTATTTTGTTGTGTGGAGAGACATGACACAGAGGCCATGGATGTGGCTACAACCTTCTGCTCACTTTGATCATAAATCATGAAGAAGACAAACTTCCCATTTCGAGAGATGACCTTCCTACATTTCCTGGTAGAGATCAAGGAAATGGTGGTCGATGGGACTATCTCTGTTATCCTATACAATTTCTTGTCCAAAGTAATAATAACACTATGAGGCCTAGACTCATATACTACATGAAGCTTCCATAAATAAGTTTGGCCCAAAAAAACATCACAAA
>ML882507.1:4304-15298 GCA_009831015.1 Picea engelmannii
CTATATTGCATGATGCCACATGGCCTGCAATGCCAACCAAACTTCCTTCAGACATACCAAAGTTTGAAGGAAAGGCAGGGGATGACCCCGCCAATCATGTCATGAACTTTCATCTATGGTGCTCCTCCAATAGCATCATGGAGGATTCCGTCAGACTGCATCTTTTTCAACGCACACTCACTGGCCCATTAGCCAAATGGTATGTCAAAGAAAAATCAGGGTCCCACACAACCTTTGAATCCTTGGCCAAAGCCTTTTTAACTTTCTTCCAATTACCTATCCACCATGACAACGGTCTTGAACTACTGTCCAACTTCAAATAGACCTCAGCCACCCACATTGCTGACCACATTCATGAGTGGCATAGGCGACGTAGTTTGTGTAAAGCAGAAACCACCAAGCATCAATGTCTTGACTAGTTTCTTAGATCGTTTGTCGGTCTCCTTGGTAAGGATGTAGCTTCTACCTTCCCACAATCCGAAGAGGAAGCCATCAACAAGGCTCAACAATTTGACCTCATTTACGCATAGTCAGGATACTTGTACACAATACTTCCTGATCTTCCAAAACCTGTGCCATTTGGCCAGGAAAAACCTGGGATGTCTCACTCAGCAGACGGGCTAATAGGTGCCACCACGCATCATAGTCCACAACCCCAACCACCACCGATGTATGGGACCCCTCAATACCCACCAGCATATGGGGGCACTTATTATTACTCCCCAACCCCTTACCAACAACCATACCCTGTTGCTACACCTCCACCCGTTAGTGGACCGCCACCTGCACCTCCCATACATCCACCTCTCCCAAACACAAGTGGTCCCCCCTCCACATCACCTTATAGTACTAGTGAAAGAGCCACACCTTCCTATGTACCTTATGGAGCCACACCACCACATAACCCTTACTTTCCTTTTTCGGGTCCTCCACAACCCATGGCTCCCCCACATCCTCATGCAGGGGTCAATTTTGGTTCAGCCTTCCGCTACTCAACAATACCAGAATTTTGAACAATTAAATATAGACAACCCCACCCACCCATCAAACAACAACAGGAGGAAAGGACGGAACAAGAATAACAACAATCCTGGTCAAGGTGGGAATCAACCCCCACAACACCCACCCACTGGGGGCAACCCGAACCAAGGGAACCAAAACCCCCAGGGGGGCAATAACAACAAACGCCAAGGACAAAACACTGTTAAAACCATCCACCCTTGTGCTCTTTGTGGTGTATATGGTCATTACACTCACCATTGCCCACAGATCACTGATTTCAAGAGGTTGAAAGACTCCGGGAGCCTTCTCCCCTCCCCAGCGCAACCTGCACCACAGCAGGCACAACAACAATATGCGCAACAACCTCCTCCCGTCATGCTGCAAAATCCTATCCCACATCAAGGTGTCATAAACACCCAGCAGGATACGCAACATCCCCCACCTCAGATGGGCCAATACCATAATCCCAACAATCCTGCAGACCGAACAATTCTCCTCACCAGTGAGGAAGAAATCCTTTTGCAAACACGCAATCGTCAGTATCCTCCAACGACTGAGTCTACTCCCCCATCTTTAGAAAAAAACTCTACACCAACAAGACCCTCGTTGATGATCCCTTGCCCTTCATCCGAACCACCATTACGCATCCCTCGCATCCCTTTACACAGGAATGTTCACAATCCACAGGCTAGGGTAGCACATAACTACAACTTGGTAGATGACTTAGCGCAGTCCCCGGCTGCCATGCCAGTTCTGGAAGTCCTCCAGACTTGTCCAACACAACGGAAATCACTACTTTCCGCCTTGGGGGCAGTCGACCCTGCCGATACTCGACTCATCACTTTTGACCTTGATAGCTGCAAACTGCGTCTTCCCGCCGCAGTTGCTATTCAAATACCAGTGAAAATACAGAACATCACCGTCCATCGATGTATCATCGATGAAGGGGCATCTACATGCATCATGTCCAAAACAGTATGGCAGAAACTTGGTTCCCCCGACCTCTTACCCTCCGCCATCACCTTGCAAGCTTATGACGGAAGACCATCATCCCACGAAGGGCTCTTCCAAAATGTCCCCGTAGAACTCGGGGGCAAAACCATTCTCATTGAAATTGAAGTTATCGATGCTCAACTCAATTACAATATCTTGTTCGGCCGTACCTACATGTATGCTATGAAGGCAGTGGCATCATCAGTCTTTAGAACAATCATGTTCCCTCACAATGGAAAGATCGTGACCATTGACCAAGTCTCGCATTACGAGCCTAACCCATCTGCCAATCTCGATAACATTCTTCCTCTCATTCATTCAAACCAAGATGCATACCCACTCGTAGAGATGGGTCCTGGAATTTTCAAAGATCCATCCTTGTTAGGGAAATACCATGGAGCACCACCACTCCTTCCCCCTGGCCAAGTATGCGTTGTTTCCTCTAACGAAACTCAACAGGAGGATGCGCATCCTCCTCAAGAGGCTTCAGTCATTCCTGATGTCTCAACAGTCGCAACACCACTCCCACAGGAACCTCCTTCACCCTCGTCGACCCCTCCGGTCCACGAATCAACAACCCTGCAGGGGCTTAGTCCCATTTGGGAGTTAGTTCCCTGACCCCTCACTCAAATTCCCTTCTTTTACCCTCCACCAGGTATAGAAGCTTTCCAGGTAGCCGCAACGCTCACACTACCCAATATGGTGCTAGCAATCCCAATGTGGTACTTACATCCACCTGAGATGGTCCCTCGCCCACAGGAAGGACTCCCCATGACGATTCCTGTCATCACTCCCACTACCCCTGTCCCCCCCATACTCCCTACCCCCTCTGCTACCACCGGAGGTAGGCGACAGAAGAAGGAGCCCACAGCTCCACTTCCTCCGCGCATCCCACCACCTTGCGCCCTGTGTGACAAAGAGGGCCACCAAACCAACAACTGTCCATCACTACCGGAATTAAGTAATTTGATTCCCCCCAATCCCACCCCCACACCACCCATTATTACTGCTACCACTCAACCTTCCAGTAGTAAAGGGTGGAAGACCAAATTCGCATGTGTCATCTGTTCTGAGTATGGCCATTACACCCATCATTGTCCGGCACTGCCTCGTTTTCGACAGGCATTAGCTATCATAAACCGAGATTTTCAGAACAACCCACACCCTGCTATGACATCCACAACACCTCTGACCGACATTCTCTATGTCACTACTTTAGTCAATGAACGCATGAGATGCCCTTGCTCTCTTTGCGGTTCATTGGCTCATTTTACATACCAATGTCCGATGATCATCGAATATCAGCGACGTCAGTTAGCCCTGCTTCACCAACCCACAGAGGAAATCATCGACATATCTTCACCATTTGAAGATCTCCATATCATCTCTCCCGAGCCCGAGGCACTCCCTACGCCTCCACGGTTCTTGGATGACATATCTGAGGATTCACCCCGTAACCCACCCAACTCTCCTGATCATTCCCCTACGGAGACTCGTCATCCCACCACTACGGGTACCCCTCAGTACCTCAATATATGGTTTATGTCGAGCGAACCCTCACCCTCTCCTAGCATTTCATCCTCTATTTCTACAGCAGGAGGAAACCACACGGTCACTGAGATCACTCCTCATGATCCATTATATTCCCATCGTTTCCAATGCGACGAAGGAATACTGGAAGAGCTACAACGCCCAGACTCTCCTTGGGATGCACTACATCATCGTGCACTCTTCCTTCCGCAGGAATCCCTCATGCCTCCTAGCCATAATCCCATTTACGCGGTCGAAACCAAAGACTTTATCCCATCAGGGACTGTCGATTGGTTCACCAAACCCATTCCGGCACCGGATGCTTTTGAAGAAGGTAATTTGGCTAACATTTCCCCCACCATCAAAATAGACATTTCCATTAAACCAGGCATCGTCGAAGAAATCATCATTGGAGCTGCTTGTACTCCTCAGGAAATCACTGCCTACAAAGCCCTCTTCCAGGATTTTAGGGATATCTTCGCCTGGTCATACACAGAGATGCCTGGCCTCGACCCCTCTATTGTCGAACATCGCATCAACACCTGGCCCGACATCACACCAGTCCGCCAGAAACAACGACCGCTACACCCATCCAAGGCTGCGGCTATCAAAGCCGAAATTGACAAATTACGTACAGCCGGATTTATCTACCCCATCGCTTATACGTCATGGGTTTCCAAACCTGTACCCGTCGACAAAAAACAGGGATCTATCCGCATTTGTACCGACTTTCGCGATCTCAATAACGCATGTCCCAAAGAAAACTTCCCGACGCCCTTCATCGATCAGATCATCGACGATTGTGCCGGCCAAGAGGCTCTCTCCTTCATGGACGGGTTCTCTGCCTATAACCAAATTCAAATTCACCCAGCCGATCAATACAAAACCACATTCATTACCCCGTGGGGTACGTTTGCATATCGTGTCATGCCCTTCGGCCTCAAAAACGTCGGTGCAACTTTCCAGCGCGCCATGAATTACATCTTTCATGATCTGGCTGCAATCATCCTCGCCTAGTTGGATGACCTCACCGCTCGATCCAAGAAGCGTACCCAACACCTCGATGATTTACGAATCATTTTTCAACGATGTCGTCAATATAACATCCGCTTGAATCCTCTCAAGTGTGTGTTCTGCGTCACCGCAGGGAGCCTCCTCAGTTTCATCGTTTCCCAAAGCGGTATCACCGTGGACCCCCTCAAAATCCAAGCCATCACCGAAATTCCACCTCCTCGGAATTTACGACAATTACAGAGTCTACAGGGCAAAGCCAACTTTCTTAGGCACTTTGTTCCTGATTACGCCATACGCGCACATGGTTTCCTTCGTTTACTGCATCACGACATCCCGTTTCATTATGACGACTATGCACAACATTCGTTTGACGATCTTAAAGTAGCACTTTCCAACGCACCTTTGATTAGTGCACCTGACTACAACCGCGACTACATCCTCTACGTATCAGCATCAGCTGTATCAGTAGCCGGCGTCCTTGTCCAGCTCGAAGATGACAATCGTGAACACGTCATTTACTACGTCAGTAAGAACCTCTCAGGACCACCCTTGCAGTACAAACATGAAGAGAAACTTGCTCTTGCAGTTGTCCTCGCAGTCCAGAAACTGCGCCATTACATTCTGCTTTGCACCACCAAGGTCGTCGCAGATTCCAACCCTATGCAATATTTTCTCAGCCGTCGTCAAGTCAACGGAAAATTCGCTCGCTGGATCATTATCCTTCAAGAGTACGACCTCGAGTTCTCAACACCAAAGAGTAAGAAGGCCCTCGTTCTCGCGGAACTTGTCACGGCCCTTCCCTCTGACACCTAGTGCCCCCGTCAATACTGACTTTCCTGACGAACATCTCTTTTACATCGCTTCTGATGATCCTTGGTATGGCGAACTCCTCGTCTACCTACGAACTCTAAAGTTCGGTAATCACCTATCACGAGATGATCTTCGACGCATTCGCCATCAAGCACCCCGCTATCTCCTCCTCGGTGACATCCTATATCGGCGGGGTGTCGACACTATTCTTCGTCGTTGCCTGACTATTGACGAGGCCAACAGAGTCTTAAACGACTGCCACAACGGCGCCTGTGGGGGCCATCTTTCGGGCATCGCCATGGCTCAAAATATTATCCGGGCTGGTTACTTTTGGCCTACCCTGTTTCATGATTGCATTCATGCCGTGAAACGATGTGAGCAATGTCAGCTCTATGCCAACAAAGCCTGAGCTCCCCCCACTCTTCTACACCTAGTCATCACTGCAGGCCCCTTTTTCAAATGGGGAATTGACTTTATGACTTGTAATCCCCCCTCCAGCAATGGTCACAAATACATTGTTGTCGCTGTCGATTAGTTTACCAAATGGGCTGAAGCTATGCCCACCTTCAACAACACTGCTGACACAGCAACGCGTTTTTTCTTCAACCACGTCATATCCCGGTTCGGAGTACCACTCCAACTAGTTTCCGATCATGGGAAACATTTCGAGAATGAGATCTTCGTCGAACTCTCATCTCGGTTAGGCTTCTCTCACGAGTTTGCCTCACCATACTACCCTCAGTCAAACGGACAGGTCGAGGCAGTCAACAAAGTCCTCAAGACCATGTTACAACGCACGGTTAATAAACATAAAACCAATTGGCATCATATGTTATTTTCCGCGCTATGGGCCTATCGCACGGCAGTGAAGACCACCACGGGTTTCACGCCATTTCACTTAGTCCATGGGGTCGAGGCAACTCTTCCCATCGAGTGCGAAATTCCCACCCTTCGCACCGAAATTGAGCTTTTACCTGACACTGCTCCAATAGAGCAGCGCTTGCTGAACTTGGAGTCTCTGGATGAATATCGTTGATCCTCATTATAGAACAACAAAGCAGCTAAAAAACAATCCAAGGCTACCTTTGATCGCCATGTCAACCTTCAGTCATTCCATGAAGGTGACCTCATCCTCGCCTATGATATCGCTCATGATACCTTTGGCCACGGAAAATTCGAATCACTTTTGCATGGCCCTTACATCATCCAGCATTGCCTCACCAAAGGTGCATACATCCTGGCCTCCCCCGAAGGCCTCGCACTCAAAGAACCCGTCAATGGGTTATACCTCAAGAAATTTTATGCTTAAACGTAGTCAAACTACTTTAGGTTATTTTTTCTTTTCTAGCGTTTTTAATCTTTTTTCCTCGTCTAAACTATCCTTTGTGCTATTGACAGATGACTCCTCCACCAACATACCACATTGGTTACGCCGACAGCGCCAGCCGTTGGACACAAAATCTCGCTTCGGCTGCTTGGGCTCTATACACCCCTTCACATGAAATGTTACATTCAAACGACATATGTTTAGGACCAACAACCAATAACCAAGCCGAATACACTGCTGTCATTGGCCTCTTGACTTACACCCAACACCATCATATTCGTCACCTTAGCGTTTTCCTCGACTCTCAACTGGTCGTTCTCCAACTCAACAATGTGTACCGTGTACGCGATCCGTGCCTCTTTCGCAAATACCTGCAGGTTAGATTATTATCTCGACATTTTGATTCCATTACATTTACACATATTCCAAGAGAATTGAATCAAACAATAGATGAAATAGCTAACATAGTGCTAGATTGGCATATATCACATCAAGCTACACATACATAAACATCTCACATATCCTGTCACAACATATAGATAGCATCAAACATCATCAACATCAACACACAAACGCACATGTAAATACAACATTTGGGTCCAAAAAACATGTATACTCATATATATATACGTAGGCCTCTCAGGCCATCCAAATGTTTACATACACAAAAAAGTACATCGGCCCACAGGCCCGTGCCACATCATGGTACAAAAATCGGCTCACCAGCCTATCAAAAATAGTGTACAAAATACATACAATCAAGGGGCCTCTATCGCACCCCCAGCTGCCCCTCCCTCAGGAGGAGGTGGTGGCCCACCCCTACCTGCCCCAGGCGGTGGAGGTGGCACACCTGCAGAACCCTCCTGCCCCGGTGGCAGGCGTCCACTAGTCATGGTGGCGAGCACAGCCGCTCACCGCATAATGGACCGCCGTGGTGGCGGTAACTCGATACAATGATCCAGGAACTCCTCGTCCTGGATATGGATCCACATGCCCTCAGGCATGTCCTGAAAAACCGTCTCAAAACGACGACGAATATCATCATCATCACCTCCGGCTACCGCCGGAGGAGCATGCGATGGCCCCGCACCAAGGTCATCAAATCGACGCCTCCTCACCGGTCTCGCAACATCTGCAGGTCGCCCCGCCGCCTCATCCCATCCGTGTCTCTCTCCACGTGGCGGTCTCCCCTCTGGCTGCACCGGTGGTCTGTACAACTCCACCTCACGCCCGCGAGGTGCCAAATCTGCACATACACCAAACAAACAACAACAGATGGTATCAGTGTCTATACATCAAACATATGCACTGGTATATCAAAACCACAACATAAATCACAACATACCTCTGTGGTCAAAAACCTCCCCAGGAGGCAATACCATGTCTTGGTCCCCCCGGAAATCTACCCCAGCATAGGGGAACTGGAGTATCACCTGCGGCATCTGCCGCCATATCTGTGCTTCCTGCGCAGTAAAGTAGTGTCTGCCTTCGCCACCACCGTGGCGAACCAAAATCTGGGACCACCGCCTTAAGCGCGGCTCTCGTACCCCTGGTGCCTCCAGTAGCACCCTTGGGCGCAGCATCGACACCCTCTCCAAGAAAAAGGCCACCAGGATAGAGCCAAATGCGAACTCCCCGGCGCCCGTGGACCGACAGCGGTCCATTTGCGCGATCATCCGTGCATGAAGGGTCAAACCCCAGGCGAACCGCTCACAGCCCACCACAACCCTCTCCATCACAATCAGCTCCCCACCACTAATCCGGTGAGGCGCTCGGGACCCGTATACCCGAACTATCATCGCTGCTCTGCAACGATGCAGCATGACATCTATCCCACTGATGTATTCAACATTAATGCCATCTTACAAAATTCATCTGTGTATTCTTTCACTGTTTGTCCCTTTCTTAGTTTAAGACCTTGACATTCAATTAAATCCTTCTCTTTATAATCCAAAGGATAAAATTCATTTCTAAGTGCAAAAACAAAATCTTGCCATGATGGAAATACGTTACCAACTTGTTGCGTGCCATTTTGCAACTTACTTTTCCACCAGGTGAGTGATATGCCTGCAAGATGAAGCGATGCCAACTTGATTTCAGTTGCCTCATCCTTGATTTGTTGCACACTGTAGTAAACTTCCATCTGTCTGACCCAATTATCAAGCCTCTCAGCATTGACTTCACCATCATACATGGGAAATTCAAATTTCACATGAAGCTTAAGTAAAGGCATATCATGTTTATGTTTATGGGAATTTTTTCTTGCGATAGATTTTGAACTTGTACTTGAAGAAGAAGAAGCTGATGGAGAAGAAGGAGGTGAAGGAGGAGGTTTAGGAGGATCCTCTCCTTCTTCACTTTTGTCTTGTTTAGAATATTTCCCTTGGAAAGGCCTCTTCCATTCCAAGTAATCCTCATATAATACCTTTACCATCTCATACATGGAGAATAAAGTCTTTTGCAACTCTATCTCGTTCCGAGACATGCCTTCTTTGGATGCCATCTCCTCACTTTGAGAAGTCCTCGTTCTCGATCCAATCTCTGGATCCCCTTCTAAAATATCTCCTTCACCATGACTCAACTTTTTCCTGGTAATCACGCAAACTCAAAAAACCAACTTTCAACCTGCTCTGATACCACTTGATCCGAAATTGATCGTTAAAGACTTGGCTAAGTTTTAAGCATGTGTTAATTTACCAATTAGGAATTAATGAAAGAAGAATAACCTAATGAGATATTATAGCATCCATAATAAAGAAATTCAAATCAAAATGTAAGCACAAACAACAACAAAGTTGTTAACGAAGTTCGACAAGATTGCATACGTCTTCGGGCCTTTGTCTCAGTGGGTGAGGCTTTATTATTTCTCTTCAATTATTCAAATGTACATCAGAAAAGTGTCAAAATGATTAAAAACTGGTCTAGCTGTGTTCTTCTCGACCTCAAGAATCCAACACAACTAACGACACTGAAAATGGTTGAGCGTAGCTCCCGAAATTGGCCTGCAAAGTTCCTCTCCTCAATGGCTTCCCTGCATAAAAATGGCTTTGGATTTTAAATTACTCAACAATTCTCATGTTCTAAACCTCTCTAATGCTGCTAAGAACCCCTGGTTATAGATGTGGAGTTGGTATCAACCTCCCAACTTCCTCCTAAGATCTGGCCTCAAATTGGGCTCCAGATCCTCCAATAATCGCTAAAATCCATTAAACACAGGTTGAAAATAACTAAAAATTCATATTATATGGTTAAAAAACCCAAAATTGGAAAAAATGCAGGCACAACCCCCTTCTCCTGGGCTCCTAGTCATATGCACACTGCCATATGGCCAAGTGCTAGGTGCTTATCCTCTGATCTTGGCTCCTGGTCCTGGTCATGTGGTTATGGCCCATGTGGCCATAGTCTAATACTCCATGCGCCCTCCAAACAGTTGTAGCCTTGGTTCGTAGCCCCTTGGTCGCATGGGTGCCAAGTGCCCTCGCGCTGCCCCCCTTCAACCAGGGATTAGCCCTAACAAACCGCCACATGAAACTTAACATTAAATCTGGTCATGTATAAACACAAACCATGTAATAGCCCGGTTGGTTAGCAGGTTTGGTGTAGTCCGTTGGCACCACTGGAGGTCACCGGTTCGAAACTTGCAGAGTGCCAACAAAATTTTTGCCTTAGCCAACATTGGAAAAATTCGGGGTGCCACATGGGGCCCTCTGATTGGGCCACATGTCACCCTGTGATTCATCCATAAGGTACAGTCACTGTATAGTCAGTGCACAATGAACATGCATAGTCAGCTGCCACATCACTGCCGTACAACCATGTCACCTGTCCAGTCAGCTACCACATTAGCATCTGTACATCCTAGTCACCCAACCATGTCAGCATCCGTACAACCCAGTCACCCTTCCATGTCAGTATCCTTACATCCACCTGTCGTCTGTACTTCCAGATGTCATCCTATCATTGGGCCACGTCATGTATGGACTGCCATGTGTCACGCCCGTACACTACCACGTGTCAATTCCGTACTGGTCCAAACCAGCCCGAAAACACCAAAATCAAGTGACACATGTCACCTCCTAGTGCTGTGACATCAGCATGATGTCCTGCTGACATCACCTGTTGTACTATTGACGTCAGCAGTACGGTCTATTGACTTTGACCAGTTTGACTTTTTGCATGTTTGGGAAATCGATCAGAACGTGATATCTTTCGCATATGACATCCATTTGCGAAAAAAATTATATGGTCGGAATTAGTGCGATGAGCTAGGCACAATGGCACTAGTTTTGTCTGATTATGAGAACTTTGATTTTTAGGC
>WSFP011487454.1:0-15298 GCA_009831015.1 Picea engelmannii
TGTGTATAACATGGATGGATTTCTTCTAAGATTCCTATCAATGTTGTTTTTTTGGTGCATTCCAAAAGTAGCAGAAATGGTTCCAATCACCACATTCAACAACAAGAATAGAATTATGGGAGTGAACTAGTTGAATATAGCAACCAACCAAGGAGCTTCTCAACTTGCTATATGAAGTGCAACAAATCCCACACCAAGAAGTGTCATTAATTTATGCTTCTCGATAAAAACAAGGTTGGTGCATCCTTAGAGAGAGTGAAAAGAGATAGCATCAACATTATCCATGTGTCCCCTATACATTTACACCCACAATTCAATAAAATGATGGCTGGTTAGAATGGTTTGTAAAATAACAAGGGTATTATACTACATTTTGTGTACTTGTATGTTATCTTTAATGTTGAATGTTGTTATCTCAATGCTTTAATATATTCATATTTTTGGATCATCCAAGAATCGGATGGAGATCATCCCACATTAGAAGGACGAAGACAATTAGGAAGGGGAGAAGAAGGATGTGGGAAACAAAAGGGGGTGAAGAAGGAGTGTGGTGGTGGTGGTGATAAGAAGGATGGTTATGGAGAGAAGAATATTGGTGGAGAAAACCAAAAGGGAGGAGGGGATGATGATAAGAAGAGAAGTGGTGACATATATACCTCCTCAGCCTTATCTTTATATAAAATAGAAGGTTGCAAATACTTAATATTGGATACCAAGATTTTCAAATTTCTCAACCCCCTACAACTAATCACCATCAATGTTTTAAGAAGAGGGGACTTTTCTACTAGTTGCTCCATTATCTGATCACTCAAGTCAATGAAATATATATACCATTTTATAAGGTATTTGAAACCACAAAAATGAGTGGGTATCTTTGTAAAATTAAACTATTAAAGCTCCAAACATGGGAGACAATCTGATAAAAATAGAGATTCTAGAGCATATGTTGGACTACCTTCATGTTCATCTTCATTTGTATCTTCACCTTCATAAGTTATACCTGCCAAAATAATTTATTTTTACTATTTTTTAATATATAGAATGAATCCATTTCCTAACTAATTTACAAATATTTCTTTCATAGAACTCCTTACCTTAAATCTTTTTCATTGAAATATTCAAGTATTCAAAGTTTAAAAAATGAAAGAAAATAATGTTGATAAACTATGAGTATTCCTTATTTTTCTTCTTAAGAGATAATAGAATAAAAAAAACATGGGATAAATCAATACGAGGGAGTAAATTCCAAATGAATTTCCATCTCTGAGAGAGGGAGAGAAACATATTATGTCTCTCAAAGGAAGCTCTAAATGGATGTGAAAGTAGAGTAATTCATTTGAAACACCACTTGATCTATCCCTTCCCTTTCCCATGGTCTAACACAAGCAAAGGGTAAATCTAGCTAGAAAGGAAGTGGAAGATTGAAATACTAATGGATGAAGCCTTCAACGAAGTGGAAGAATAGACATATCGATGGATCAAAAATGTGTTTTGGGTAGAATTGAATCCTTGGAAAACTGAATGTGATTTGAGGCTATGAATGCCTTATCATTCCCACTAAAATCAAACAAGTTGATATGGAGGAATTCTTTAGCATGAATCTATGTTGGGCGGTATATCACAACATTGGGTACCTAACAACAGTGTGAATGGTAGTATTTTTTCTTCTTCAGTGGTCAAACACCATAAAAGGCCACTAAATCTATCTATCAAGGATGTGAAAAATTTAAATACTAATGGATTAAGCCAACCAAGATTTAGTGGAAGAGTAGAGATACTAATGGATCAAAATGATGTCCTAGACAAGCTTGAATCCTTGGGGAACTAAAATATTTTTATTTGATGATACGGATGTCTTATCATTCCCACCAAAATCAAATAATTTGACAAGGAACAATTCTTTAACATGAATCTAGGCTGGGTGGTATAACACAAAATTAGGTACTTAGTAGTATTGTTTTTCTTCTTTAGTGCAGTGTATTAACCTGAAATTTGAAGAGAAGAGATGGGTTATAGGGAGGATGTGTTCTCTCATAATTTCTACTATGATTCTTTACATTAGGTTCTACAAACTTCACTATTTCCAATGATCAATTGGAACTTCTTGGAAAACTGACCTTGAAATTGTGTGCAAATACAACAACAATTTCATAGCTTGTAGTTTTTTTATCGAATATATTATTACAATGTTAATATGATGCTAATAAGACACTATACATTAACATATAATATGTTACTTTGATGCAGCATAGCACAAACATGATGCCTACAACGCATGAAAAATTTAGCAACATGAAAACGATGCAAAAATAACAATAAGATGATGTTATTCAATAAAAGTACGATGTGATATTAAAATAATAATAGTAGTAGTAGTAATGTTGTCAAGCATCATGGATTCAATGCAAACTTGTCACAAAAATTGTGTCACAAAATCCCAATGTGCACCAACAAAAAAAAATTAAAAATGGAAAAATAAGAAGTGGCAATGCAAAACAACGACACTACAAACATGTATTGTAGTAGTGATGATGTTTTTATGGGAATTTCTCCTTCGGTTTCTTTTAATGTCAAATGCTTCATATTTTCTAGATCATATTCCTCCTCTAGTCATAAATCTACCTTGTTATAATAATATTATAAGGCCCACTTACCATCACCCTAATTTCTAGATGGTTCTTGCAACTACAGTTTATGCCAATACACTTTACAAAAATATCCTTGAATTTTGTCCAATGTTATGTCAAAAAGAAATAAATTAATGGATTTAAGAGCAGAAGAAACATCGAGAGTCTTACCTAGATATGAAAAAGTTGAACATAACCCTTTCTTGGGTCTTGTGAACCAATACTATTCTAGACATCCTTCTCTAATCCACTTATTGATGTAATTATCCACATGTGATACTAGTTTTTCCTTTCCTTGATATAATTTCATATGGATCCTCTATTGCTCTTGAAATATCGATAACTTGGAACTTTGGTGGTGTGTTAAAGTGATCTCAAAATGTAGGCTAAACGTTTTCCTAGTCGCTTGGGTTGTCCTTATGTGTAGTCCACCATCTAGATGAAGTGAACCTTAGTGTTACATCCAATGCTAGAACCAACTGTTCTTTTGAGACCATTAACCTCAAATCTTTAATAAATTTCCTTATGTCCCGAGTGACATCAAATATGGGAGGGTCCTAGAATTTTTTGCCAATACAATGTACTAACCTTATCACAACACAATGTCAATATGAAATCTTATGGTTGTGTTCTTACGACTCCTAGACGTTGGGAAAGGTTAAGTCCCAGCCGTCAGATCTAGTTATTGATCGTCATTCATCGATTGAGGCCAAGCGCGAAAGGTAAGACTTCGTAACTTCACTGCTTCGGCAATATCGGTAGGCAAGAAAAGACTGAACTTTTGAAGGCCAGAATCAGGAAGTACCATCAACCGTCTGATATGATAGGAGGCGTAGGGGAATATCCGCCATCGATTATGGTCAGCCGACATTGACCACTTTGGGAGTATGTGACTCCGGGAGTTTTTAAATTTGTTGAATTGTTACAGCCTGGAGCCCTAGAGCATCGAAGTCCTGGAATTCTGGTCGACATTTAGATTGAGTGAAGGACTTTGAGAGTGTTTCGCGTCGTCATATCTAGCAACAGTAGAGGGGTAGCGAGGTTCAGATTTCAAAAATTCACCACTCCGACGATTACTAAGTATGTTGCAAAGGAAAACCCCAAAGTGTCGGAGCCCTGAAGTGTCGAACTCACGAAGTGTAAAGTCGTGAGGTCACGTGGACTGTCAGATCTGGAGAAATTATTGTTGATCATCTGTGCAGTTCATGATGTGGCTTATGCCACGTAGTAGGGGTGTCATGTGGGGACACGTGTCACCTGGATTTGGTACCTTTTGGACTCCGATCTATTCATTTTTGAGTGACATGTGGCACATGTGCCATGGGTCCACATCACCCTAGGTGACGTCAACGTGTCGTGTCATCTCCAAGAGTATGTGAATCTGGGGGTTTCCAAGTTTTTGTCAGTAGAAAAGTTTCGAAGCTCGAAGTCGCGAAGGCACGCAAGTCGTCAATTTGAGATCCCTTCAGGACCTCTCTCGAGCATTGGATCAAGAAGAGGTAGCAAAGGTAAGTACTTCAGAGGATTGTCACTCTGGGGAAGTGGAAGACTCGAGAATGGAAATATCCTGGAGCCCCGGAGCATCGAATTTCCAAATTGTGTAAGGACCGTTCGTCCCAACCCCTGATTAAGTCTCAACCGTCTGATTGATCAGTGGATGAATAGGGTAAGTACTTCGGAGGATTGCCACTCTGGGGAAGTGGAAGAATCGAGAATGGAAATATCTCGGAGCCCTGGAGCATCAAATTTCCAAAGTGTGTAAGGACCATCCATCCCAACGCCTGATTAAGTCTCGACCGTCCGATTGATCTGTGGATGAAGAGGGTAAGTACTTCAGAGGATTGTCACTCGGGGAAGTGGAAGACTTGAGAATGGAAATATCTCGGAGCGTCGAATTTCCAAACTGGTTGAGAATCGTCTGTCTCAATGCTTGATTAAGTTGTAGTCATTGATCTCTTTGAAGCCTCCAGATGGGGACAGGACCATCCATTCGAAATGAGATTAAATCTCTACTGTTCATTTTTTCTAGTGGAGTTATTAAAATCTTTGACGAAGTGTAACTCTGGGGGAAAAAAAAATTAACAAGGGAAAACAGACGAAAGCGGAAGTCCGAAGGCCGAAGTCCAGAGGACTTGGTCCCAGCGCCAGTCCCATGACAAGGTAACAAGGGCCTGGAAGAAACCCAACCCTTGGACATGGAGTTCACGCTAGATCCCATGTGGAAGTACACAGAGCGGGGCGCTAAAGAGTGTTTAATCCCAAGGTTTCAAGCCGTGGTCATGTGGATCATGGTTTGAAGGAAGTGCCTTTGCAGTTTTCGCTTTCTATATCAGCTAAGGGGGATGAAAGTGGTTTTTTTTCAGAGAGCCCTAACTTTCAGCTCCGACAGTGAATTGGGGCATGATTTTAGTCGTTAAAAAGTTGATTTAGAGGAGAATGACCTGGAATCGTTACATTTTAGATAATTGTTATAATTGATATTTTCTTTTCTTCATGAATTAAACAGAAAAGGCACCTGTAAATTTAATTGACAATTTTGTATAATATGTATAATTCTAACCAAATGATTGCTTGCATATTTTGGTAGGATTAGAGGTACAATCAAATCAACTCTAGTCTAAGATCAGATATTAGATCCATGGAATCATGACAAAGCTTACAAAAGTTGGATGAGGTACTACAAAAGAGAGAATCCTCACATAAAATATGAAGCTAGCAGGTTAAATATGTCATGGATGGGCATAAAAGGAAAAGTGTGAAAGAGATCCACTCCCAATATCAGAGTTCACAATGGAAAGCAATATGCCAATGCAAATAATTGGGAATGCCCTCTCACTTGAAAAGTGTCATTGAGTGAAAATGGGCTTCCATTGGGAATGGTATTAAGTGTGAAAGGTATGGTTCCATACAGAAATGTTAATGAAGTAACCTAATGGACAACTAGGAGTAATAATATTTGATTCAAGAGTGTTGTGGTAGTAGGGTGATGGAATGTTTTGAGGTACTTCATTCCAGGGTGTTGGAATGTCTCATAAGGGTAAAGTTGGATATGACTACTCAAAAAGGGAGCTATGGAAATTGAGCACACTGGTTGAATTGCAGAATGGCCAAGGAGAGCTTGGCTAAAAAGTATTCAGACAAAGGAACCATAGTGTAGATGAGCATAATGGAAGCACGCAAGGCAACAAGGATATGAAAGAATTCAAGGACAACCAACTACAACATAAATAGATAAATAAATAAGTGAATTAAAACATAAATGCACTAGAGTGCATGAGGCATACAATGAAGTTAAAATGCATATGCATTAGTAGGCATGCTGACAGTAAATGCTTGGTGCATATGGATGTATAATTTTTCATATGTACATGCTTGTGAACCTACAATAGCCTATTATTATGAAATAATGTTTGAATATGACTAATGATGGATTATGAATTCAGGAAAAATGATAAAGCGGGGTTAAATATATGGATGTTGTTGTTGCTTATGATTTCCATCTAGGTGAATACCCATGAGGGTGGCAGGAATGGTGATCAAAATGATGAAGGAGGAATTATGTGAGCTTCTACAACTATCAGTTGGTTAGATAGCAACAAGTATGTTGATAACAACCAGGAAGGTATGCATTTAGTTTTTGTTGATGCATACATGTTGAAGGGGATTGAGGTAAGAATTCTCTCAGTTAATTTTCAATATTTAAATTGATATGTAATGGTCAAATGCCTAGAGTATGTAAATGTTGTTGATGCTAGAATGCATTTAGATAAAGTGTTGGTTGCATATTATGTTATGTTTGGTTATGATATCATAATCGGGTTAATTCAGGAGATGTACTCCTTCTATAACAATGAATATCCATAGAGATAGTCATGTGTGAGACCATAATATGGTCGGATATGGAAGGGCTATAGAGCTATGTGAGTGCTCAATGGTATCTATTGTATATCTGATGTTTGGACTGTAACCTCTTTGCCGACACTGAAGAGCACTTAAGGATTATATTCTTGGTGTTGTGTTTGGGTTGAAAAGGAAGGTATCCAAATAGTTAGGCAAGAAGTAGGAAGTGTGTGGATGATTTGTTGAGTTGTTGGCCATATCTTCCAACTCATCATGGTGGAATGCATGACATAGTTATGTGGAATTATGTAGTTAATGCATGGATGCTTGTGTAGTTGCGATCATGGGTATTGGCACATTGATTGTTATTTTATTTAGTAAGTAATTGTTGCATTATGAAAATACTATGGTGCTAAAAATATGTAATGATGGATAGATGCATTATATTTAATATGAATACTAGCTTAAGGTGATTGTATTGTTGTTGTTACAATTCCAAGATCAGTTTTGGAGCTATTAAAAATGTTACAAGTGATATTTCAGGAATTATTGAATGCACTTGGGTGAATGCATGTATATAACATAGAAATGATTATGCTAACAGCTGAAATGATGTCAGTATTGCTAACTCATGAAGTTGAAAACACTTCAGGAACTGTTAGATATTACAACAAGAAATTTGCAAGTTAATGCTAAATTACAAAAAAGCTTTGTTGGATAGAATAAAGAAAGTAGTTTTTTGATAATACATGTGTATGTAATGATGAGATCACTCCAATTGATAGTTGGACCGATGGAAGTAAATGAATTGTAGTAGCAAACAATTCTAAGATCACGTGTTTCCATGAATATATATATATATATACATATAGCTTGTACCTGAGATATTGACAATTTGACTGGCTGAGGAATGTTGAAATTGCAGGAAGAAAGGGTCTTGAATATGGCAGTGTTGCAAGCCCATAAAGAAGACTAGTGCCTATTGCTGCAAGAGCCAAATTACCATGAGCAGAAGCTTATGTATGGAAGTTTTGTTTTTCCTATATGAAACAGTTTTGGGAATTATAATTTAATAAATTACTGACAAATTGTTTTGGTTGAATGTAGATCGAGAAAATTGCAAGTAGGATGGTCTTGAAAATGGAAGGGATGTAATCCCATAAGGAAGACTGATATCTACAGCTGCAGAGCCAAACATTATGAGCAGAAAGCTCATGCTTGGAAAATTTTGTTTTCCTATACAAAATATATTTGACATTTATGATTGAAATTATTATAATAATATCTCATGATGATTGTATTTTTATAATACAGATGAGATGATGTCTATTGAATTTGGAAGCTCGTGAAAAAGAACACCGGAAGGAAATCAAGCTCAATGATGAGGCAGGGAATGAAGAAATTCCAGTGGACTTGTTGTAGCTAGAGTTCTTGAAGCCGCAACTTTGAAACTTCCTAGTTGAGTGCATTGGATCCCTGGAGAGAAGTGGAACAGTCTGAGGGACTGCATGGCAGAGAAAGGGGTTCATTTATTTGGGTTGTGAAGGGATAAGAGGGAAGGAGAGTTTGTTGGTTGGAACTGCTGCCAAAAATATAAACTTTGAAGATCATTATACATATTTTGGGTCAGAATGCCTATGTATACATGTTTAATTTTAGGCCAGAGTGCCTATGTATATAAGAGTTGGTTGGAATGTCTATGTGGATTAAGGCCAAAGAGCCTAAATTTTTAATTTTAATAACATTGGAATGGTGTTTTGCACTAAGGACAATGCCAAAATAAGGGGAGGGGGATGTAACATCCCAGTTTTAACCCTTATGAACTATAATGTATTATGTAATTGTGACTTAGGCTAGTGAGTCAATAAAGTCTAAAAGGGGCCAAAGTTCCTAGGAAATGTAATACTTCGTATACATTAATAAAATACATTGTTGGTTGCAAGACGAACAAGGACAAAAGAGATAGGGGGCTTGAGGGGCTAAGTCTTTTTATTATTATTTTATTTCTCATAATTGATTTTATGAAGGAAAGGGGTTACATGAGCTTCTTGGGAGGGAGGCCATGTGGCTCTTGTCTTCGGGTAATTATTTAAACATCCCTTGAGGGGTTGTTTTGCCGCTTCTTCTCCTTGGTTCTTCTTCTTCTTCCTTTTCCCTTCACTTGGGATGAGTTTGTGTGCTCTTGGTATGAGCATGGATACTAATGGCTACATGAGGATGGATCTGGGTGAAGTTTGGGGGTCGTTCTTCCCTTTTGTTCATCTTCTTCCACTGGTTCGTTTTGTTCCCTTGTTCTTCTTTCCTCTTTACTCATTATTGCTAGTTCGTATGCTCTTAGGTTGAGCATGGAAAACAAATGGCAGGAAGAGGAGATCCATTGATGAATGGATGTAATAATTACTAATCATTCTAGAAGGGAATGGATTCTTGTGTGCATGAGCTTGATGGAATTTCAGATAGAACTATCCACAACTGCGAGTCATGAGAGTCCCAACAGGGAGATTCTTAACCAGAAGCATTGGAGCCTTGGAAGGAGATGGAAAACATGAGGGGTTGTGTGGAAGAGAAGGGGGTCCATTCTCTTGGGGTTGTGTAGGTTGGGTAAAAGAGAGCTAGTGTACTTTGGATTTATCTGAGTGTTGAAAGGCTTGTGATAGCTTGAGTGTTGAGAGGCATGTTAGTTATGAGACCGATGGCAGTTCGGATCGAACTATCCACAACTGAGAATCATTGGAGTTTCAAGTAGGGATATTTCTTGATCAGTAGCCCTGGAGCCCTGGAGAGAAATGGGACATCATGAGGAACTACATGGCAGAGAAAGGTGTACATTTCTTTGGGTTGTGCAGGCTGAGGGGGAAAGAGAGCTGGAAATTAGGATTTGTTGTGTGGTTGGGAAACCTGAGATATAGTTAGCCAACTGTTGTGTGTTGCATATTTGGCCTAGGACCCTTCCTTGTGGATTCATAGCCCTAGCTCGGGGGTGACATGTTGTTGAGAGTAAAAGAACAACAATGTCTATGGTTGGGAGGAACGTCCTTGGTCTGCAGCTAGTTGGTGAATGTTTACTTGAAAGATAAGTGTCCTCTGTGTTTTTTGTATAATGTTATTCCATTGTGTATTTAATTATCTCTGAGATATGTATTTATAATGTGTCTGTTTGTTGGTTATTTGGTGTGCATGGAACGTTGTTTATTTATTTTATGTTGTAGCATGGATCTTGATTACTACATGTGATTTTCATGCCTCTAACATTGTTGAACATTCCTTTGATTTCAAGATAATATCAGAGAAATGAGTCTTGGGACTGTAGTGTGCCTCGTCTGTGGGTGGTTGGGTGTGTTGCAGTCATATTAAGTGGTGTATCCCGGCCTGTGGGTAGCTAGGTACATTATAGTGTCACTATGTCCTCCATAAAATAAATTTGGGTACTGCAAACATGGCCTTGAACGAAGGCTTAGAGCATTGATGAATTGGGTTTGAAGTGGGAGGATTAAGGTTTTGGTTGGGCTAATAAGTAGGGGATTTAACTTATGAAGACTCAAACTTGCCTTCTTCCTTATCCCTTTTATCATGTGTATAACCACTTTTCCCAAAACCAAGAATGTTTCTTTTAATTACCTCAATATGACTTGCAACACTTCTAGCTATACTTATATATTTCTCATAAGCATTAGTTTCAAATAATTTTACCTTGGTTTGGAGCATTAACCACATATTGAAAACAAAGATTAATCTTGTATTTGGAGGATGTTTGGACTTGTACTTGATGACTTGGAACTTCTCAATAGATTCTTCAAACAATCATGCACCTCTAGAAAAATGCATGAGATGAGCTTCATAAGGATCACCCATGTTGCAATTTTCTCTTTGACTCTAATTTATATGCAAGATTGATAAAATCCCCTTAGGATTTTTAGAAATCCATCTTTCTCCTTGAGAATGAGGTACCCCATTATCTAGATGATGTTGCACCACATACTTCTCTTATTGATCATACATGTCATGTAACTTGAATGAAAACTTGACCTTCACCTTACTTAGCCATATGTACACTTCCACCATGCCACCAAAGTCATATCATGGGATATTCATGTGGAGATTAAAACCGATTATGACATTTTTGTGCCACTGTTGACCTTGGAGGGGTATTTCCTTTTGTGCCAAAAGGGTTTAGTTCCTCCTCTTACTCTCATAGTCCTCATGTTGATGGAATGAGGATTTTGGGCCATGTTCCATGGGTCTTTTACCTATCATCTTCTCAATTTATTAGGGAACTATATTGGATCTTTATCGCAATATGGCAAGGTTGTCCTCGGATTTTCCCTTTAACATTTTTTTTTCTTTTGTTTCTTCTTGCAAGAAAAAAATGAAGCACGCACTAAGAGAGAAAGATTGAACATCTCCAATACCAACGTGCAACAATTTGTAGATGGCATTAATAAAACCCTATTTTATGGAAAATGAGGGATCAAAGTTTGAACTTCTTAACCACCTAAGAACATATGTCCTCCTCCCTCTCTCCCACGCATTCCCCCACATCATCGATGTGATATATCATATGCATTTATAGATCATGTATTTTGATGGATTAAGATGATTGTAAGATCATCTTCATTAATTGAAATGGTTTCTTATTCAAGTCTAAAGGGAATGGTTTCTTATTCAAGTCTAAAGGGAGAAGGGAGAGACCCCAAATGAAAACAATGACAATATTCGAGGGAAAAACTAACAATCCCTTTGAATGCAAGAACAATTTTGGTCCTTTATGAAACAAGTTAGTGTGTCATTTCCTTTTACCATGGCTTTTAGATGCAAAAGAAACCAAGAACTTTATGGATATGTTGTTTCATGTTGTTTGTGATTTTGGAAGAAGGATTGGTGACAAGGATCAAAGGAATGTGATAGGAAGCCAAATTTGTAGAAAAAACAGTTGCCATGCTCAAAAATTTGGTTGCTATGGCTAAAGTAGCTAATAAGGATCAACTAGAGAATGAAGCACTCATTAGCAAAATATTTGGAAACACATCCAATCTCTAATTGATTCATGGTGAAGCAGGAACCCCCTATCTACATTGAAGAAATTCCCTCGAGTCTAAAAAATGAAGCGGGGACCCTTGTCTAAATTGAAGAAATTTCCTTGGGTCCAAAAAAGGAGTAACTATTATGCATTTAGACCTCAATAAGACCTCATGTCTAGGTAATTACGACTTTATAATGTTGTTTGTGTGTACTTCGAACTCATAAGAGTATGTTTTTGTACTTTAACATTAACTTAAATGTTTATGTCCAATTTTGTGGGTAGTAAGGTTACTTTTATGAGTAAGAAAGACACATTTGTTAGAAGCTCCATTTTGGACAATTATGTTAATGTTAAATTATTACACTAAAAGAAATGAGGTGCATCTCCAATCCAATATTGAATAGATTGTAACATCCATCCCATTTGTCTATCCCACCATATATATTGAGAGAGAAATTATCTCTTTCTCTCTTTATATATAAGCACACCAATATAGATTCTATTAATCTTAAAGTAAGATCTTTTAAGTGTTGAGAGATTCCCATCTCTATATTGTTGTAGTGACTTCGATCCCAATCCATAAAATTACTTATATACCAATTTTTTTTTATAAAAAAAACACAAATGCGTTATAATTACTAATATGGCAATTTTTTTATATAAAAAAACATAAATGCGTTATCAAAAACTAGGTGAGCAATCAACAATATTATCACATAGAAACATTGAAAAACCATGGTCAAATGCGTTATCATAAAACGTTGTCAATCGGGTTATCACATATCACGAAGCGCAACGTGTTCAACAGACATTATTATGAGACATTATTATGGGAAGTACTCCACTTTATTACAACCCGATTATAAATCAAATGTTCTTATCACAACAATAATATTATTAGTAAATTCGTCCAATTTATAAGGATTTAAAGATTGTATCTTTACGATGAAAGAATCACATGAATGAATGAGATTCTCGATTAATCTTTGTGATCCCGTGAAAATAGTCGTATTTTTAAAAAAAATCTCAATATCTATTTATGAAGTGTTTTTTCAATAAATATGATATAATATTATAATGATTATTTATGGATTTTTTAATAAATCAAAATTTTTATTTAACTTTTTTATTTTAAAAGTATATTTTATAAAATAAGATAAAAGCTTTATTCATTCAAAAAATAGTCCTATTTATTTTTTTAAATCTCAATATCTATTTATGAAGTGTTTTTTCAATAAATATGATAGAATGATTATTTATGGATTTTTTAATAAATCAAAATTTTCATTGAACTTTTATTAAATAAAAAAGTATTTTATAAAATAAGATAAAAGCTTTAATCATTCAAATTTTATATATAAGAGTTGGTTTATAGAATATAAGTGGAATCCAACGATGTAAATCTGGACAAATTTACTATTTTTTTGTTGTTTAAGTTGTATTTTTGAATGCATAAATAAACTTAGTATGCTGAAAAAACTGTGGGACTCTCAGATTATACTAACTTAACTACTCAAATCTGCATATCCAACCATTACTCGCCAACTAAAAAAATCACAAAAAAAACTAAAAACTAAAACCTACGCTATATATTGTATATTGCAGTGGGGTTTTATCCAAACAACATAACTTATAAAAAAATATATACAAAATGCCTTTTCTGAATTATTTATAAAATTTATAAGATATTTTACACACTGAAAAGTGAACCAAGAGAAAAACAAATAATTCAATACAAAATATACAAAATGCCTTTTCTGAGTTATTTATAAAATTTATAAGATATTTTACATTCTGAAAAGAGAACAGAGAGAAAAACAAATAATTCAATACAAAATATACAAAATGCCTTTTTCTGAGTTATTTATAAAATTTATAAGATATTTTACATACTGAAAAGAGAACAAAGAGAAAAACAAATAATTCAATACAACATATACAAAATGCCTTTTCTGAGTTATTTATAAAATTTATAAGATATTTTACATACTGAAAAGAGAACAAAGAGAAAAACAAATAATTCAATGTTCTCAAACCATATTGCATACTTACAAAAATAGCTCCAATAATATTGGACCTAATTTTGATTAGGAAACAAATAAATTAGGCAGCTGAGGCTACTTGAATAATTATCGTAACTAAAAGAATCGATTAAAATCTGTGAATTGAATTAATTAATTTAACGGAATGCTAAGTTAACCCCTTGAGGTGATTAATCGGCCGAGCCTTGCGCCCGCCGGGGAAGATGAAAATCCGAAAAATAATAACGAAGATAACGGAAAATGCTGACGCTGGTTTATTCTCACAGCTTGATTTTGAAGCTACAGCGCTGTTGTCGGATCCGAACGTTCCGTTTCGCCGCCAGCTGGTTTACCGTCAAACTACACCGCACTTGAACGGTGACTTTGGGGGTTTTCAGGCTGCCGATTTTTAGTTTGACGGGCTCGTCCATCTCGACGTGCAGCGGCACGCTGCCCTTGGTCTGATCTGTATTCAGGGCGGACTGCAGGACGGCAGAGAACGGGACGCCGGAAGCCTTCAACTTTACCTGCACAACAGTAGTATTCCGGGGGGCTTGAAAGAATGCTGGAATGATGCCCGAACTAATCTTCCTGCCGGAATACAGCACGGATAGCCGGCTGCCGTCGTCGTAGTAAATTCCGATCTTTTTGTTGGGGTTCTTGGCTTGGACGGAGATGACCAGATCGGAGCTGAGACGCTGATTCTGGCTGATGTTGAATCGACCGACGGAAATGCCGCGCAGTGAGTAATTCGGAAGCTGAGGCCGGAAGATTGCGTAGAGGACGCCGGCGGCAATGGCTATTAGCACGATGAGGACGATGAGCAGGCAGAAAATCCGAGCGAGGCAGCAACAACAGCAGCAGCAAGGATTCCGACGACGCCGGGGAGGCGGGGAATGAGCGGAGAGCTGGCGCGGCGGAGGGGCGCGGTAAACCTGGTCCTTTGGGAGCTGAATGACATAAGCGCGTGGGGCCGTTTCTAGAGCGACGGTCGGATAAACCCGCTGATCGTCCGCCATTGGAGAGCTCTGCAAATCTCTCAGGCTTCCTTTTCTCTTCGAGTCGAAAAGGAATGCAAATCGCTTCCTTTCTCTTCGAATCGAAAAGGAAGACAGAGAGCGGGGGAATTATGGAATGAAGAACAGATGAAAGATGTAAAACCCGTTGGATTTCGTGTTATTAGAGCAAGGCAACCGCCAAGCGAAGCCAGGCAAGACAACGCCGGCTTCGGTCCCACTCGCATTAGGTGAGTCGGCAGTGTGCACTCAGGGGTTTATGAGGGCGCGCGTTTAGACGTGATGCGATTTAATTTGCCCAAAATAGGGATTTGGGAAATAGAAAATCCGTGTTTGGTGAGAGGAAAACGACACATGACAGTCTTGCACGATCTCGCAAGTAACGGAAGCACGTTTATCTATAGTCCGCGTTATCGCGTGCTGTCCGACTCGATCGGTTGTGAATGACGCCGCACAACAAATTTTACAAGTAACATGTAGACTCTACATGGGAAAGTTGATGCGATACCTAAGTGGAACTCTATCTAAGGGGCGTCTACTCTGCTATCCTTATTATAATGAGGGATTTAAATCTTGATGGGGAGAGTTCAATACCTATTTCTCAATCATCTTGTCAAACCACTCCAATCCAACTTATTCAATTTAACGATTTTAGATGATGTGGATTGGTATAAAATTGGATAAAATTCATAAGGGCATCATTTCACCATGCACAAAATTTTGATTACCATGGAACTCTAATCATATGTGGATTGGTATAAAATTGGATAAAAT
>WSFP011487455.1:0-15298 GCA_009831015.1 Picea engelmannii
TATTTTTGGGTAGTTATCCTCTCAATGTAGAAATCCCTTAGTTTATAGTACACAATTAGGTCCCTTTATGTAACTTTAGGTGACCATAAAGTATTTCACAGTTATGTATTTAGTTCAACCATATCCACAACTATCCAACAATTGTCCTTATATCTCTCTAGTGATCCAAATATATAATATAGCATTTGCACGGTTCATATGTTATATAAAATAACATTATCACAAAAAATTACATCTGCTCCACCTCGGCTTAATTTATATTATGAATACAAATACCTTAATCCCATCCCATTTAACATGACAGTAAAGGAAATGACATTTAAACAATGCTAATGGGAAGTTTAAAGCAATGGCATATAATCCATGTACATGCAATACCTTCACCTCGTTGTGATTAAAACATGGGTGTGTGAGGTTATGAAGATTAAACTCTTTCTTTTGGGGATTCTAATGCATTACATTATATGCGGTCTTTGTGGATCCAACCATAGGGAAATTTTAAGGAATCTCAAAGAAATTTTCTAATACATTGTTTTAGTGGATCCAACCATAGGGAACTTTTAATGAATTCACTTGCTTATTGTTTTTCTGAATTGATTTCCCTTGGCGAACTCAACTTTTTGTTTTCAATGACTTCTTTGTGTGGGTTTTATTGATTATTATGAAAATATTGTCGTTTTATCTTCTGTCCCTTATCCCTTTAGTCATCAGTCCTTGCCTGAGCAGTTGGCCAGGAGCCGAATCGACGGTTGTCACTTCAATGTTTAAAAACCTATAGATTCAAATGCCCTGCTTTTCTGTGCATGGATGATGAGTGAGGGATAAAAATCTGCCATGTTGTCTATGGACCCCTTACTTATCTTGTATTTGATTGATTCATGGTTGAATGTTTAGTTTTTGCGTCTTCTTCTTTGATGTGGATTGTGAATGATAAACCTCTAAGTGGAATGTAGTCCCTTAGCGAACCCAACTTCTGATTTCAATGACTTCTATGTGTGGGTTTTATTGATTATTGTGAAAAGTTTGTGGTTTTATCTTCTGTTGCTTATCCCTTTAGTCATCAGTTTGTGCCTGAGCAGTCGGCCAAGAGCTGAATCGACAGTCGTCACTTCGGTGTTTAAAGACCTATAGATTCAAATGCCCTGCTTTTCTGTGCATGGATGGTGAGTGAAGGATAAGAATTTTCCATGCTATATATGGACCCCTTATCTTTTAGTTGATTGATTCATGGTTGAATGTTTATTCTTTGCATATTCTTCTTTGATGTGGATTGTGAATGATAAACCTCTGAGAGGAATGACAGTCGCTTTACGAACCCAACTTCTTATTTCAATGACTTCTATGTGTGGGTTTTATTGATTATTGTGAAACGTTTGTGGTTTTATCTTCTATCACTTATCCCTTTAGTCATCAACTCGTGCCTGAGAAGTCATCCAGGAGCCAAATCGACGGTCGTCACTTCAGTGTTTAAAGACCTATAGATTCCAATTCCCTATTTTTTTGTGCATGGATGGTGAGTGAAGGATAAGAATCTGCCATGCTGTCTATGGACCCCTTACTTATCTTTTAGTTGATTGATTCATGGCTGAATGACCATTCTTTGGCCTTCTAATGAGAGAGTACCTCTGTGGCTTGATTGTTTAAAACTTTGATTTATCTCTACGTTTTTAATTGCTTGAACTTCTGTAAATCTTTGGATTTTTATTGATAAACTCTGCATTGTGGATGTAACAGCGTCCTCGTTACGACAACAACTCTGATAACAGGTACAATTTTTTTTTTTGTTTAAGGTGTGTGCGTGCGTGTAAAAAGGAAACCGACACACTTGACTCTACGTTGCCACCCGACGACTAACAAGATGCAACCACGATGATCACAACGAGAAAAAATAAGGCGCACAACAAGTAACTGCAAGAATTAAACGACATATTGTGTTATGTACAGTACGAACATAGATGAAAGAATTCATAGTAGTAGATTTTACTATTTCTGCACAGGAAAGAACGACGTTTAATCTTAGTTCTCTGCTCCGGAAAGAGAGAATGTCAGATAGGCTCATGGCCGACTCCCCAGGCAAAAACTAGTAATCTCTGTCAAGAATCAACTAGAAACAGATACATAGAATCAACCATATAAATCAACCAATAATATCTATGGAAATGTTGGAGTATAGACACTCCAATAATATTTAATATTAAAAGTTTGTATAAGGGTCAATTTACTAATGACAGGTGACCAATGTAACAATTAAATATTATGGTCAGGGTTAGGTGGTTAAATCACCTTAACCACTTAGGGATGTTATTTTATAATGAGACATGATGCAAGAATGTGTTGCTGCTGCAACATTAAAAATAAATTCAATTCTTTATTTTCTTTCCACCACCTCCATTCCTTAATTCTTACATGGCATCAGATCAATATCAGACCTGTGACTGTGATCTTAAAGACCAATAAAGGAGTAAGTCCCAACAGTTGACAAGAGGGGAGTTTTGTGAGTCAATTCTAGGAAAATCCAGTTGAATTTAAATTGCTTATTTTATTTTAGAGGGGTAGAATATATTTTATAAAGTTTTAAAGGTTTATTTTAAAAATTAATGAAAGGAAGGGCATACTATCAAAACAAATTAAAGCCTCCATTTGAAGACCTAACTACATTCAAAGAGCCCACAATATCATATGGAAGAAATAATTGACTGCAAATTACGAATTGTGACTAACAACGCCACTGTAGATAGACCAACCTGACATCTAGGCAGCAGCCTCAACAACAACATGAGACCTCAACAGACTCAAGGGAAGATTTCACTCACAAGAATCGAGAAATTGTCCAACCAAATCGACATCTTTACAGAAGCAGACAACAGTATTAAACATAAGTGCAGAAATTTTAAATGGACATAGGGTGCGGTGTGCCACCTGTTGGTACACAGAACAAAATTTCAGGAGTCAAAACACACATTGCATACCAATAGCAGACATTTTTCAGACCATATATGTTGTACACAGAACAGATTTTCAGGACACACATTGCATACCAATAGAAAACATTTTTCAGACCATACGGAGTTGCCCAACAGTAAGAAAGGAAGGCATCAACATATCCAGGAAATATTTTGGTGCCCACCATGGAAGAATTAAAAGTTAACCTGACATTAAAATATGAAAGAAGATTAACCTGACATTAAAAAAATGAAAAAATATATATTTTTCCAGTGCTGAAATATGTCATACCAGAAACACGGTTTTGTGCAATATAAAAACACTGGAAGTGCAGCATTTAGGGCACACTTAGCCCATTATTTTGTTTGTGCAGACATGGGATTTGGTGAATACAAATTTATCAGTTGTTGCAGAAATTGCAAACGTTGATTGCAAATTACGAGACTAAATTTCAAAATTTCATGGGTTATCAGAAATTGTTGATCTCACGGATCAGTTTACAAGATTTAAGGGTACATTGACACTTACAAAATGCTATTACACTCATTGAAAAATACTGCATTTAAAACAATATTGTAATGCCAACTGCTGCTGCAATCAGCATGGATGCAGAAATCTCATTTTTAGACTATTAAAGACATGAATATCAATAACTATGGTTCATACTAGAAGTTTGTAGTCAGAGAGATTTGTCGAGAAATTGACAAGTCCGTCACCCCGTAAAACCACACTGTGTAGTAATCATGAAAACCAGATCAGACAAATGGCTTGTGGCACAAGTTTCTGAAGTGTAACAAATAGTGGAATTGCCTTGGGTACGAACAAACATCCATAGAAAACATTTTTGCACCAGATCTGTTTTTCCAGATTTCAGAGGTATTCATTTCTTGAAGCTTTTTCTATGAAATAGAGATCTAAATTGAAATAATTTTTATGACATCAAAGTAAACCCCAAATGCAATTTTTTTTTTTTTAAACACTCGAAGCACTGAGATAAACAACAACGCAGAGAACAATTGTTGAGTTCAAGTGCGCCAATCCGCAAGGTATCCTCCATCAATCGCCAGGAATTATAACAAAAAACATCGAGACGGGTAACCAAAAATGCAGAGATTGGAGAGTTTGAAATGTGTGGGTCAACCATTCGTAAAAAGGGAAAGATATGGCTGTCACGGGGTCAATACATAATGATAACAAGCCTAGTTTAAGTGGTTGATGTTTTTACCAGGAGTTGAAGGGAAAACGAGAATCAGGTTTAGAACCATCAGATCCACAAGACAACCAGACCGACACAAATCGGTAAGTCATTGTCGGCTGCCCGATTGGGTGAAAACGCCAAATACCAGAGGGTAAATCGCCTTGGCCATAAAAATATAAATTCGCCTTGAATTAAAAATAAATCAGGATTAATTTCGGAACGCCAAAATATAAAATACGATTGGTCATTTAAAATTTCAAAATGCAGACAGATCTTAATATCTGGATTAAATTTAGAATTCCAGTGAATAAATAGGATTGGTCATTTAAAATTACAAAACACAGACAAATCTTAATATCTGGATTAAATTTCTGAATGCCAGTGAATAAAATAGGATTGATCCTTTAATATACAGATCGCCATTTCCCCATAAAGAACAAATTCAAATTCTTTGTAATAAACAACAAAAGTAAATAACTTTATTAACGGAGGTGAGTAACAGCCGTAAAAATTTTCATCATCGTGCCAATAATGGAGGTAAGTAATTTTATCAACCAGGGTAAGTCATAAAGCATTCTAATCTACTAAAATACAAATCATACCATTGCCTTATCGCCCGCCTCGAACGTCGTCCGCATGCTCCTTGCCACTCCTGCTCGCCGAATGTCGAGACTACACTGGTACCTCCCAGCCAATCACTAGGGGTACTCTGCTTTCCCCTTAGACCCCGAGCCGCAAAGGGGCCACACACTATCTAGATGGTACTTCTAGCTTCCCAGCTCGCCTCGCAAGGCCGAGCTACCACTCCTATCCGAGCTAGAAAATCCTAACTCTCCATAAGTAATCAGTCAAGTCACAAATCCGGCATCGTAATGTTACGCTAACAGCTGATCCCCTTTCTTCCTCATCTTCCCTTTCTTTTATAGATTTTTTCCAACCTCCAACTTTCCCTAAATCACATTTTAATTAAGTTTTAATAAAAATATACTAAATATTCTCCTTCGCACAAGTGTCGTCCATCCCCCTCTTTCCTCAAGTAATTATTTTATTTAAATTATTAATTTACTCATTTCCCTCACCCACCTAGAGTTGCTCCTAAATTTCCTCCTAGGTGTTCCTAGATCCCCTTACATGATTTAAATAATTTCCCTAAAAATGAAGTTACTAAATTAGCTCAAATTAGAAGGTTCTTAATTGCAGATTCCTTACTATGTTGACCTTGCTTTTTACCATAAGTTCTCAACTTTCCTTTATTATGTTTCCTCTAATCCTTAGTTTCCTAATTTTTATTATCCCCTTCTTTCCCCTTTTTATTAGAGTCAAAATGGCAGTTGCGCTATTTACTCTTTTCCCTTTATTATTAATTTAAAATCTTTTTATACTTCCACAATTTAAATAATTTGTTTCTTCTTTACAATTTAAAACCACGGATTTTTAATTAAATTATTACTCTCTTCATTTTACCCCAAAAATTTATGAAGACTAAAACTATTACCTAAGGGTTTTTTTTTTGTTTAAATTTTTATTTTTATTTTTATAGTGTCTGTTCTTAAGGTTAGACAAAATTTTACCCTGAGAAGTTTTAGACTTAGGACTTAGATTCTGAACTAGGCGACATTTAATTAGGGAAGTAGCTTAAGAATTTCTTAATGTGTTAAAAGTCTTAGGGCCATCTAAGTTTGTTCCTTCATCAACATCAACGCGACGTGCCCTTCAGGATGCACCACGTGCTCCAAGGGTGCCACTCACCAACTTATGTTTCTTTTGCGTGACGTGCCCTTCAGGATGCACCATGTGCTCCAAGGGTGCCACTCACCAACTTGTGTTTCTTTCGCGCGACGTGCCCTTCAGGATGCACCACGTGCTCCAAGGGTGACACTCACCAACTTGACTGATTGGTAGACATCTATAACCCCTGGAGTCAACACTCTGCCAGGTGAACTTGTGGGAGACTAAGGGCTCTAAGGAATAAGGCCCCCGCCTTATTGCATGCCCCTTAGAATCATCGTGAGTGTCTGTCGCAGTATGCCCTCACGGCATCGTGGATCCTCTTGAATTAGGTAATCGTTAACCTACAGTTCAAGCCACGGCGGGAGTGCTAGTAGGTTGTGGCAGGGCTGTTGTCCACACCTTTCCCTCAACCTCTCTGGAAATTGTGTGTGGCCCCTTTACTCCATATGTGAGTCTAGTCGGCAAGCTATCGTCAGCCTGCATCATCAACAATCATGTCAAAACATGTCAACATCATATCATCAAATCAATGAAATATCACAATAAATAAATCAACCCAAATAGCACACTCTTTGATTCAATCCGGAGTCCAAGGGGTTCCACCGATGCCTCTGCATCCTCAAGGTCCAAAACCCTGCACACTCAATAAAACTGAGTCAATAGCACCTGTCTACATCAAAGCAGTAAAACATCATGTCATCTATCATAACGCATCATAATCAAGGATAAATGTTTTAACATCATAAAAGTCCAGATCACTTGTGAGCAAGTGTCCTCAAAGAATAAGTTTTCTCAGTGCGCCAGAGCGGGATGTTACATACACCCCCTCTTGGTCTAAACTTCGTCCCAAATTTTCTCAGTATAAATGCCGAAATAAAAGTACCACAGTATCATAAGTCTATCTATCAAACAAAAATGGGAATTGTTGGTGCATATCATATGCATCCTCCCAGGTCACCGAGTGCGGACTATAACTATCCCACTAGACCTTGACCTGATCTACCATTCGACGTCGTAACTGTCGAACATGATGATCTAAGATGTGGACTGGCTCAACCGTGAGTGCTCCCTTGTCCGATACCTGCAAGGAACTCATGTCAATCGCATGTGTAGGATCACTAATATAATGCCTCAAAACAGATACATGAAAAACATCATGCATATGCCTCAAAGAATCAGGCAAGGCTAGTCGATAGGCCACATGCTCCTTTCTCTCCACAATATCGAAGGGTCCCACAAACCTAGGAGAGATTTTATCTCCCTTTCCAAACTTGATCGAACTCTTATGCAGTTTAACCCGCAAGAAGACTCGATCGTCGACCTCGTAACTATGGTCGACTCGGTGCGCATCGGCATAACTCTTCTGTCGATCCTGCGCTTCTTTAATCCTTTGTCTTATGGTTTGCATTTTCTCTTCCATTTCTTGGATCTTTTTTGTTCCACCGGGACCCTATCCTCAAGCTGATCCCAACTCAAGGGAATCCGACACGGTCGCCCATAGAGAAACTCAAAAGGCGCCATCTTAATGGTGCTCTAGTAACTGTTGTTGTAAGCGAACTCTACTAGAGGCAAGAATTCCTCCCAATTCTTTTGTTGGTCCATCACGTACATGCGCAACATGTCTTCCAAGGTTTGGTTCATTCGTTCGGTCTGTCCATCATTCTTTGGGTGATACGCAATACTAAAATTAAGTAGGGTTCCCAAGGCCTCTTGGAAACTCGTCCAAAATCGTCCAGTAAACATCGATCCTCGATCGGATATAATATTCTTAGGCACGCCATGCAGCCTCACAATCTCACTGATGAAAACCCTCACTATGTCAGGTGCCTGATATGTCGTATGCACAGGAATAAAGTGATCACTCTTCGTCATAGTGTCTACTACTACAAAAATCGAGTCGTGTCTCCTTGCCGTCGGTGGCAATCCAACAATAAAATCCATCGAAATAACTTCCCATTTCGATTCCGGAATGGCATGTGGTTGAAGTAATCATGTCGGGTGTCTATGTTCAGCCTTTACCTGCTAAAAATCTAGACATCTAGCCACAAAGTTGACTATGCCGGCCTTCATTCCCTTCCAGAAGAATAAGGGTTTAAGGTCTGCCCTCATCTTCGTAACTCTTAGGTGAGCCATGTAAACTGCTCTATGAGCCTCGCTCAGGATCAACATCCTTAACTCGTCATTTGGCGGTACGTAAATCCGACCTCTAAACCTCAATAACCCATCGCTATCAAAAGAAAATCCCTCATATCGTGGTACCATCATTGTGTTTTGTCCGAAAAAAACCCTCGACCTCTTTGTACCAGTCATCATCACATTGTAAAGTGAGAATCTTCTCACGTAGATTCGTCTGAAGAGGCAACACCGAAAAGATGCGTGGCCTCCGACTCAAAGCATCCGCCACTCGGTTCACCGTTCCCTTTATGTAAGTAATCTCAAAGTCGTACTCGCTAAGCAATTCCGAACAACGTCGTTGTCGCATGTTTAGGTCACTTTGCATAAAAATGTGTTGCAGTCCACAATGATCAGTCCTTAGTTCAAATTTTCGTCCCACAAGGTAGTGTCTCCAAACCTTCAAGGCATATACGATGGCTAATAACTCCAAATCATGCGTCGCGTAGTTCTCCTCATGCCTTCTCAATTTCCTCGAAATGTAAGCAATCACTCGTCCATCTTGCATTAAGACTCCACCTAAACCTTCCTTGGATGCGTCAGTGCATACCAAGAAGTCGACGTCCATGTCAGGGACCTTTAGTATCGACGTTGTGGTCAACAACTCTTTAAGCCTTCAAAATGCTTCTGCGCATTTCTCGGTCCAAACAAACTTCTTGTTTTTCTTCTGCAATTCCATGATCGGATTTGCTATCTTTGAAAATCCCTCAACAAACCGTCGATAGTATCATGCTAAACCCATAAAACTATGCACTTCTGTGACATTCGTCGGTGCAGGCCATTCCATAATAGCCTCAACCTTGGCTGGATCCACGGTGATACCTTTGTCGAAGATGACATGCCCTAAGTAGTGAATCCTCGATTGATAAAAAAGAGCATTTGGACAACTTCCCATATAATTTGTGCTCTTGTAGACACTGTAGTACCAAGCGCAAGTGCTCGTCATGATCCTCCGTCGTCCAAGAGTAGATCAAGATATCGTCAATGAATACTTGGATGAACTTGTCCAAGTACTCGCGGAACACCCCGTTCATCAAACTCACGAATACCCCTAGGGCATTTGTCAATCCAAACGGTAAAACAGTAAACTTGTAATGTCCAAATCTCGTCTTAAAGGCGGTCTTAGGGACGTCATCCTCCTTGATCTGTAACTGGTGATACCCTGATCGCAAATCGATCTTGGAGAACACTGTCGCACCCTTCTTTTGATCGAACAGATCATCAATTCTTGGTAAGGGATATTGATTCTTGATCGTAGCCTTTCTCAGTTGACGGTAGTCAATGCAAAGCCTCCATTATCCGTCCTTCTTTCGTATGAAAATAATTGGTGCACCCCACGGTGACACACTAGGGCATATCAGTCCTAGGTCCAACAACTCCTTCAGTTGCATTTTCATCTCTTGCAACTCTGAGGTCGACATCCGATAAGGCGTTCTTGCTATCGGTTCGGTCCCCGGTTTTAGGTCTATGGTAAACTCCAGTTCCCTTTCCGGCGGCATCCTAGGCAACTCCTCTGGAAATACGTTCGCAAACTCCTTCACCACCGGAAGGTGTTCTAGACCTTCCGCTACTCCCTTTTCATTTACTGTGAGGATCGCATAAAACTTGCACCCCTTGCGCATACTCTTTTGTAACTGTAAGGAAGAGACGAACCTCAGGGATACTCCTTGGTTCCGTCCTACAATCACACGTCTCTGTCCTTCATCATCGACCAAGCTCAACCGTTTCATCTTACAGTTGAGTATCACCTCATGCGATTCCAACCAAACCATACCAATCACGACATCATAAGATCCTAAGATCGTGACGTATAAGTTGACCCTTGTGAAAAACTCTCCCAGGTTAAGGGCACAGCCCGTAACCTTTCATCCAACCTTCTGTTTGGCTCTTGAAGCCATCTCTATGAAGCTAAACTCGTCTTATTCGACTGCCTTTACCTTAATCCTTTTTAGCGCTGCACCAGAAATGAAACTCTCAGTAGCACCTGGGTCTATCAAAATACTACAGGTCTGGTCAGCGACAGTACCTGTCGGCTCGAGCACAGTCGACTGGTGCTCTTCCTGGCGGTTATTCACTGCCGCATGAATCCGATGGGCCTTGCCCATATCTCCCATGGTAGTGGGTCCAGCTGATCCGGACACTCTGGTCCTCTCCACAGGATAGTCGTGCTGGTAGTGTGGCTTCCCACACATCCAACACCCCTTCTTCGGCCCAGTAGTCCTGCTACCCGAAGTAGAAAATGACGGCCCACCGACCTGGAACCCAGGTCTGTTCTACTGAACAGGCCTAAACTATTGCTGCTGCAAGTGATGTTGTTGCTGATGCTGTGGTCCCTGATAAGGTGCCCGCTGTTGAGGCGGCGGTCGTCGGGGTGTAGTGAAAGTGGATCCTCTCTGGAAGCCACGATATCTCGGCGTATGTCTCGCTGGTGTCTGATGCTGTAGTGTACCAGATGAACCATGCCCTGCGGGTCTCGCTAGAGTCCTAGTCTGACCCCCACTGATAAGATCCTCCTCTGCTATGAGGGCCTTTTGGACAGCGTCGTGCAAGGTTTGAGGCATCAAGATCCTAACCTTTGCATGCAGGCTGTCGTTAAGGCCAAACACGAACCTGTCGACCTTGAGCTTCTCAGTGTTAAGGTGTAGAGCATACCGGAGCAACTCCATAAAACGTGCCTCGTACTCGAGCACCGTACGACCTCCCTGTCATAATGCGTTGAACTCATTGAGCTGACGCTCAATGAATTCCTCTGAAAGGTGCCTCTCTCGGAACCGTTCCTTGAACAGTTCCCATGACACGTCTTCAACGACCATGTTCAGCTGCGGCAGGAGTGTCTTCCACCATAGAAGAGCGCTCCCCTTTAGTTGAAATACCACCTTGCAGACCTTCATGTTGGAGGTATAATCACGAAGTGCGAATCACATCGCCATATTCTCCAACCATGCCTCGGTGGCAGCGCCATCCGGGGCACCAAAGAACTCGGTAAATTCAACCTTCTCGAGTTCACAGTGAATGCTACCTGTAACGGTCGGTGCGTGCGGCGGAACCTCAGCAGGTGCCAGAGCCCTGGCCTCGTCTCTGTCCAATCGGCTGATCAGTGCCTCGGACATGCCCTGAAAATATCTCATCATCCCAACAACATCGCCAGCTACTATCTTCTCCTGTCCGAGAACCTTCTCGTCTCCCTGGGGGTTAGACCCCTCAAGCGTGGATGCTACTGGAGGCGTCACGCCTCCTCCATTAGCACCTCGTTGTTTGCCTCCGCAACGTCCTCTAACCATGATTACCTACATGCACACAATCAACTCGATCAACAACAGTATAATCAAATCTAATCATGTCAACGAAAGCCGTAACGAATCCCAAGTCACGGGTCGAACCAGCTCTGATACCATATGTAATAGCCTCCTCGTTACGACAACAACTCTGCTAACAGGTGCAATTTTTTTTTTTTTGTTTAAGGTGTGTGTGTGTGCATGTAAAAAGGAAACCGACACACTTGACTCTACGTCGCAACTCGACGACTAACAAGACGCAACCACGATGATCACAATGAGAAAACATAAGGCGCACAACAAGTAACTGCAAGCATTAAACGACATACTGTGTTATGTACAGTACGAACATAGATGGAAGAATCCATAGTAGTATATTTTACTATTTCTACATAGGAAAGAAGGGCGTTTAATCTTAGTTCTCTGCTACGGAGAGAGAGAATGTCAGATAGGCTCCTAGCCGTCTGCTCAGGCAGAAACTAGTAATCTCTGTCAGGAATCAACTAGAAACAGATACATAGAATCAACCATATAAATCAACCAATAATATCTATGGAAATGTTGGAGTATCGACACTCCAATAATATTTAGTATTAAAATTTTGTATAAGGGTCAATTTACTAATGACAGGTGACCAATGTAACAATTAAATATTGTGGTCAGGGTTAGGTGGTTAAATCACCTTAACCACTTAGGGATGTTATTTTATAATGAGACGTGATGCAAGAATGTGTTGCTGCTGCAACATTAAAAATAAATTCAATTCTTTATTTTCTTTCCACCACCTCCATTCCTTAATTCTTACATGGCATCAGATCAATATCAGACCCGTGACTGTGATCTTAAAGACCAATAAAGGAGTAAGTCCCAACAGTTGACAAGAGGGAAGTTTTGTGAGTCAATTCTAGGAAAAGCCAGTTGAATTTAAATTGCTTATTTTATTTTAGAGGGGTAGAATATATTTTATAAAGGTTTAAAGGTTTATTTTAAAAAGTAATAAAAGGAAGGGAATACTATCAAAACAAATTAAAGCCTCCATTTGAAGAGCTAACTTCATTCAAAGAGCCCACAATATCATACAGAAGAAAGAATTGACTGCAAATTATGAATTATGACTAACAATGCCACTGTAGACAGACCAACCTGACATCCAGGCAGTAGCCTCAACAACAACATGAGACCTCAACAGACTCAAGGGCAGATTTCATTCACAAGAATCGAGAAATTGTCCAACCAAATCGACATCTTTACAGAAGCAGACAACAGTATTAAACATATGTGCAGAAATTTTAAATGGACATAGGGTGCGGTGTGCCACCTGTTGGTACACAGAACAGAATTTCAGGGGTCAAGACACACGTTGCATACCAATAGCAGACATTTTTCAGACCATATCTGTTGTACACAGAACAGATTTTCAGGACAAACATTGCATACCAATAGCAAACATTTTTCAGACCATACGGAGTTGCCCAGCAGTAAGAAAGGAAGGCATCAACATGTCCAGGAAATATTTTGGTGCCCACCATGGAAGAATTAAAAGTTAACCTGACATTAAAATATGAAAGAAGATTAACCTGACATTAAAAAAATGAAAAAATATATATTTTTCCAGTGCTGGAATATGTCATACTAGAAACGCGGTTTTGTGCAATATAAAAACACTGGACGTGCAGCATTTAGGGCACACTTAGCCCATTATTCTATTTGTGCAGACATGGGATTTGGTGAATACAAATTTATCAGTTGTTGCAGAAATTGCAAACGTTGATCGCAAATTATGAGACTAAATTTCAAAATTTCATGGGTTATCATAAATTGTTGATTTCACGGATCAGTTTACAAGATTTAAGGGTACAGGGACACTTACAAAATGTTGCTACACTCATTGAAAAATATTGCATTTAAAACAATATTGTAATGCCAACTGTTGTTGCAATCAGCATGGATACAGGAATCTCATTTTCCGACTGTTAAAGACATGAATATCAATCACTATGGTTCATACTAGAAGTTTGCAGTCAAAGAGATTTGTCAAGAAATTGACAGGTCCGTCACCTCGTAAAACCACACTAAGTAGTAATCATGAAAACGAGATCAAGCAAATGGCTTGTGGCACAAGTTTCTGAAGTGTAACAAACAGTGGAATTGCCTTGGGTACGAACAAACATCCATGGAAAACATTTTTGCACCAGATCTGTTTTTCCAGATTTTAGAGGTATTCATTTCTTGAAGCTTTTTCTATGAAATAGAGATCTAAATTGAAATAATTTTTATGACATCAAAGTAAACCCCAAACGCAATTTTTTTTTTTTTTAAGCAGTCGAATCACTGAGATAAACAACAGCGCAGAGAACAATTGCTGAGTTCAAGTGCGCCAATCCGCGGGGTATCCTCCATCAATCGCCAGGAATTATAACGCAAAACATCGAGACAGGTAACCAAAAATGCAGAGATTGGAGAGTTTGAAATGCGTGGGTCAACCATTCGTAAAAAGGGCAAGAGATGGTTGTCGTGTGGTCAATACATAATGATAACAAGCCTGGTTTAAGTGGTTGATGTTTTTACCAGGAGTTGAAGGGAAAACGAGAATCAGGTTTAGAACCATTAGATCCACAAGACAACTAGACCGACACAAATCGGTAAGTCACTGTCGTATGCCCGATTGGGTGAAAATGCCAAATACCAGAGGGTAAATCGCCTTGGCCATAAAAATATAAATTCGCCTTGAATTAAAAATAAATCAGGATTAATTTCAGAATGCCAGAATATAAAATACGATTGGTCATTTAAAATTTCAAAACACAGACATATCTTAATATCTGGATTAAATTCAGAATGTGGGTGAATAAATAGGATTGGTCATTTAAAATTACAAAACACAGACAGATCTTAATATCTGGATTAAATTTCAAAATTCCAGTGAATAAAATAGGATTGATCCTTTAATATACAGATCATCATTTCCCCATCAAGAACAAATTCAAATTCTTTGTAATAAACAATAGTGGTAAATAACTTTATTAACGGAGGTGAGTAACAACCGTAAAAATTTTCATCATCACGCCAATAACGGAGGTAAGTAATTTTATCAACCAGGGTAAGTCGTAAAGCATTCTAATCTACTAAAATACAAATCATACCGTTGCCTTATCGCCCACCTCAAACGTCATCTGCGCGCTCCTTTCCACTCCTGCTCGCCAACCGTCGAGACTACACCGGTACCTCCCATCCAATCGCTAGGGGTACTCTGCTTCCCCCTTAGCCCCCCGAGCCACAAAGGGGCCACACACTATCCAGATGGTACGTCTAGCTTCCTAGCTCGCCTCGCAAGGCCGAGCTACCACTCCTATCCGAGATGGAAAATCCCAACTCTCCACAAGTAATCAGTCAAGTCACAAATCCGGCAGCGTAACGTTACGCTAACAGTTGATCCCCTTTCTTCCTCATCTTCCCTTTCTTTTATAGAGTTTTTCCAACCTCCAACTTTCCCTAAATAACATTTTAATTAATTTTTAATAAAAATATACTAAATATTCTCCTTCGCACAAGTGTTGTCCATCCCCCTCTTTCCTCAAGTAATTATTTTCTTTAAATTATTAATTTACTCATTTCCCTTACCCACCTAGAGTTTCTCCTAAATTTCCTCCTAGGTGTTCCTATATCCCCTTACATGTTTTAAATAATTTCCCTAAAAATGAAGTAACTAAAAATTTCAAATTAGAAGGTTCTTAATTGCAGATTCCTTACTATGTTGACCTTGCTTTTTACCATAAGTTCCCAACTTTCCTTTATTATGTTTCCTTCAATCCTTAGTTTCCTAATTTTTATTATCTCCTTCTTTCCCCTTTTTATTAGAGCCAAAATGGTAGTTGCGCTATTTACTCTTTTCCCTTTATTATTAATTTAAAATCTTTTTATACTTCCACAAGTTAAATAATTTGTTTCTTCTTTACAATTTAAAACCACGGATTTTTAA
>WSFP011487459.1:0-15297 GCA_009831015.1 Picea engelmannii
ACATTGATGTTGCAATCATTTTGAAGTTCGATTGGTACTAGGGTGTAGTTGTGTTAGCTCTAAAAAAATGGGAGCCAAGCTTTAATCCTTGCTCAAAAAGGATCTCAGTGCATCTCATCATGGTGAAGATTCTAATCTATGATCGAGTTTTGGATAGTGGAGACCTTCAAGACCACAGGAGGCTCGAGACCTTCATCAAAGTAGATGAGGAATTTCAATTACGAGAATTAAGTAAAAAATGGACTTCAAAACAAAAAAAAAAAATATACTATTTGTTTTACAAAAAATGGTGTGTAGCTAGCACTAACAGCCTGCAAGCTAGTACTAGAAGGAACTTGTGACTCGGCAAGGGTCGAGACGTCCCGAAGCCACTTTATCTGCTTCTATCCCACGGGTCGCCTACACTTCGAGCCTCATCACAACAAGCCAAATATTAAACAACATGTACAACTTCTACCCCCCACTGGTTTTGAACTTGTTACCTTTAGGGAGAAAACACATGTTCTTGACCATTAGGCCCACTCAAGTTGCACACCATATAGGATTCAAGATTCTAACACACCCCACACTGACTTATGGGCATAATGTCACTAACAATCGACTTCTATCAAACACTGGATTTTCAAAATTTCTTTAATTTTTCCCCTTATTTCCCTTGTACCATTTATTAATTAATTCTAGCCTTCTTTAAGGCTCATAACCTCTTATATTAAAGCTTTGATACCCAAACCCTTGTCTAGGCTTCTGATACCAACAATATTAATATGCCCTGCATATGAACACTCATGCAGTCCTAACAACATATAATCTCCATGCATAATTATAACAATTATAGCATAACCCAATTAAGCATATATAAACACACTATAATCAACATAAAAACACATAACATAATTAACACTTATCTTTTTATGAAAAACACCAATTGGCTGTAGACCTCAAATGTTCCTCCCAACCATAGACTCTATTGTTCGAGTACTCTAAACATCGAGTCACCTCCAAGTTGGGGCTATGACTGAACTAAGACAAAGGCTACCTAAACCAACTATGGTCGAACAGACAACACAACAATGGACAGACCGAAGTATCAACTCCAACAACAACTCCAACCTACAACATCTCATTCCCCATCACAGTTTTCACAACCTAAGGAAGCGAACACCCTTCTCTACATCGCAGTCCCTCAAGCTATCCCACTTCACTTCTAGGGCTCCAACACATATTGACCAAGAAGTCTTAGAGCATTGTGGCTCTTGGAACTCTTGTTGCACTCAGGAGTCTCCAGGCACCCTCTAGGCCTCACATTTATGGAAACCTATTCCCGACAATTCTCCCTCCATGGCTCCATCCTTCTCCACAACAACCCAAGGAGAATTGTACACCCACATTCACAAGGTAACATGGTTACATCGACTCCTTAGCTCACACCTAACAAGCAATGGTAAGAATGATGGAATGAAGGAAAGAATGGATGATATTTCTACTAAAACCCAACATTATATTTGTATGTCCCTATCTTGACATATATGGCACTCAAGCAACTACTTTTTCCTCCACTTGGTAATTCGTTCCACGACTTAAAAACTTAGGATAAAAATCATAACATAAAGACTTAGGACTTAAGAATATATTACTACATTCCTTTGGCTTAAGTCCCTTTCCTCAAGTCCTAGACCCCTTTCTCTCTCGTGAAGTCCTATCCCCCCATATTCTTTGTCTAACTTGGTATGCAACAATTATGTATTTTATTAAGACTTAGAATAAAAATCACAACATAAAGACTTAGCACTTAAGAATATACTATTTTTTTTGTAAGAGAGTGTAAGAAGTTGTATTACTGCAAAATAGGTTATAATACAAAAAAGGGGGGCCTCCTAGCCTGCCTAGTAGGAAACCAAACCAAGGGTTTCCAAGTTGCGCTTACTGATATATACGAGGTGTGGGACTGGTCTGCCACCGGGGGAAACCAGGTCAGTCCCACCATAACCAGTTTGAAAAGGAAAAATAGCATAGACATAAAAAGACAACAAAAAAAACACAGAGACTGCGCACTAGACACGAGAGGCTAGTGCTCGAACTAACTAGACATCTAACCATTCAGTCGTTTAGGACAATGATGTGTTTCTTCTCATCATCCGCCCCGTTCTTGTTATCCTCCTTCTGGGAGACTGTGTGATTCTTCCTCATGTGGGTTGGCGCACCATGTCCATCGGTTGGCATGATGTCCATGTGGTGGACATAGCACAGATAGAGGTGAAATTGAGCAACCAACCGCTTCATCTTGGATTTATGATCCTTCTCGACCTCAACTAACAGTTTGGTAATAGTTTTCAGGCTACTTAGGCGATTCAGGATTTCATCCAACGTTTTCTTGTGATCCGAGTTATCCTCCCATCTGGCTTCTTCCATTTTCGGGCTCACTTTGTCAATCATCATCTTAGTTAGCCATGCCATCTCCATTGTTTTATGGTAGAGGGTTTCCCTGGGCTGCATGGCCCCTGGATTAGTGACCCAGTATGCTTCCTGTGCCAATGTTTCACAAGCTTTGCCTTTGTGTTTTTCTTTGATTTCCTTTTCCCAACAGGTGATGGCCGTTTTTCCTTTCGACGCAACCAGAGTTTGGAAAGTGCCCTCTGCGTCTTTTGTTGCCTGCTCCATTCTTGACACCCGTCGTGAACTATTCGATACTTCCTTTTCAAGGGGATTCCTCTTCTTGTGTGTGCGCTTCATTCTCACCATCCTATTTGGTTTGTCACAACTCATTTGTTGGTTATTCAACTTGTACCTTACTTCACAGGGATTCTTCCTTTCCCTTCCCTTGTATATATGGTAGCCCCTACAATTGTGCTCCTTATGTTTGTGGCTATTCATGTTATCTTCCTCTTATTGATCTTCTCCCACTGCGATTTTGTCCTTCCAATCATGGCTTGTCCGTAGTGGTGATCCCTCCCTTCCTTTTTCCTGGTGGCGGCTCGTACGATCAAGATGACTCGTCCTTTATCCCTGAGTGGATATCTTCCCCTGCTCACTTAAGATCTTACTGTGCAGCTCTTTGTACTGGTACTTTGGCCTAGAGGATTGATTATGAAACTTGTCACTCCCTCCTACCTTACGTCACTTGTTGCATGCGGTTTGTCGTATGTACTTTCCCTCATGCTTTCCCCGCAATTATTTATGTCGCCAGGGTTATGTTGTCGTACCCCCACCGGTTGTTTATATTAATCCTGCATGGTCATTGGTGATCGAGTGTTTGGATATAATTTCCTTCTTGGGTCCTACTTGCCTGCCGCCAGGGCTTGTACTGCCCTTCTCGATGTGACCTTCCTTGCTTAACCTTCCTTTACAGTCTTTTGTTGCTAAGTGGATGTAGTATGTTCCGAGTTGGTCATTCGGGAGGCTGTTCCAGGTAGTGTCTAGTTCTGAACCTTCCTTGCCAACCCCCTCATTGGCCAGACTGTCCGCTAGGCCATTCGCTGACCTGCGGACCCAGCGCAACACCACTGTGTTCAGAGTCTTTAGATGCTCCTGGATTTTTTGTAGGGAGAGAGCCAGGTGCCAGTGTCTCTGAACATTACCCAGTCTAGTACCATTATGGATTCTCTTCGTCGTATTGATGACCAGGGTGGAGTCACCTTCCACGATAGTGTTCGTCATCCTTTCGTGCCTTAGGACTTCAAGGCCAAGCTCTAGGGCTCCAAATTCCGCTGCGTTGTTGGTTGAGTTCCCCATACTCCCAGCATACAGCTTGATGACGTTACCATCACTGTCTCTGATCTCCCCTTCCATCCCTGCCACTCCTGGGTTTCCTTTTGTCGCCCCGTCAAAATATAATTTGAGGAACCCTAGTAGAGGGGGGGTTCAGTTGCGGTCTCATAGTTGGAGTTGTGGATCCCTCACTACCGTTGCGATGTTGCATCCGTCTTTTAGGTGAAAGAACTCCAGGATGCAGGAGTCATGATCTGTGAGTTCCGTTGTTCCCTTCTTGCAGTTGCAGCTCTGCACCGTTTCTGATATTTGTGAGATAATTGCATCCTTGAGCTTTCCTTCCGGTAGGCTTTCATTTATAAAAATGTGTTGATTCTTCTCCTTCCATATTGCCCAAATGACCATCCTCGACGTTAGGTTCCAGCAGAGGTTCACCTTTTCATTTTCATTGTAGCTCTCATTCCAATTCTTGATGGTTGTGTTGATGTTGCCCCGGACTCTATTGGATTGTCAGTAGATGTTTGTTGCCCAATCCCATAGCTTTGTTGTGTAACTGCATTCATCGAGGAGGTGATTGTTTGTTTCCTCCTTAGCTTGACAGAGGTGGCAACGTGAAGGGCCTATGTAACCCATTTTTCCTCAGGTTTTCCCAGGTTGGAATTTGGTTGTGGAGAACTAACCACTTGAACATTTTGATTTTTGGCCATTGGGGGTTGCTCCAAATCTTTCCCCATTGTTGCGTCGGGTCCTCTTGAATCTGATCTACAATGTAAAACCATGCTTCTTTTAAGTTGAATTCCCCACCATTTTCCATGTCCCACCTTAGTTGGTCCTCGTCCTCTGAGATTGCAATTTTCCTTTTCCCCAATTCCTCTTCCACCTCTTTCACAAGAGTTGCGAGACTGTTTTTATTTTGTGGATCGAGGTTGTCCCAGGTCCTCCATCTGTCGTTATCATTTCTTGGCTTCCAATAGTGATGGATTGTTGTTTTTCCTTGTGCAATCATATCTTGTTGCAGCTCCACCCTGTCCGGATTTTCCTCTTTGGGTTCGTGTTTCCACGCGTCCTCCTAGAATCTGGTTGTTTGACCATTTCTGACTTCCCAGAAGCTGTGTTTATGAATCCAGTTCTTGTTGCACCATGCGATATTCTAGATGGTTGATCCCTCCCTTGTGCCCATGAGTCGGATTCGATCTTGATCATTGATGTTCAGGGCATACTTGGCCTTCTAGAGGTTTTCCCATGGCACTGATTTGTCCTTGACCCATCTCCACCATAGTTTTGCCTCGTAGGCTTCGTTGGTTACCTGTGGGTCTTGTAACCCCAGACCGCCTTTGCCTTTTGGTCGACAGACCTTCTCCCAAAGCTACCAAGGCCCATTTCTTTTTATTTTCAGCACCTCGCCATAGGAAATCTCTTTGAATGGCTCTTGTCTTTTGAAGTATTCCTTTGGGAGTAGGGAACACTGACATCATATACGTCAAAATTGCTTATAAGACTGCTTTGGTGAGGATAAGCATCCTTGTCAGGTTGAGAACTCTATAAGTCCAATTTTTTACCCTCTCCTGCCGTTTGTTAATCACTCCTTCCCACGTTGCCATGTTGCAAGCTTTGTCCGTCAGGGGGATTCCCAAGTATTTCGATGGGAGCGTTTTGCATTCAAACCCCATAATGTTGGCTAGGTTTCTTTGGATTGCAGGATTAGTGTTGAAGAAATAAATCATTGATTTGAAGTGGTTGATCTCCGCCCCTAAGGCTTCCCCAAAGTCTTCTAAAATTCTTTTATAGGTTTTTTCTTCCTTTACCGTGTATGTGCCATGGAGAAGGGTGTCATCAACGAACTGTTAGTGTGTGGAGGTTGGGCAGTCTTCGAAGGGTTTGATTCATTTTAGTTCCCCTGCTACATTTGCATTTTTTTACTTCTATTGAGCCCTTCCATCATCAGAATGAACAGGAAGGGGGACAATGGGTATCCTTGTATGATGCCTCTTGAAGGCCAGAATGGTTTTGTTGGGGCTCCATTAATGAGGAGTGAGTAGCTTGTCATTGAGACTATATTGACAATCCAGTTGATCCAGTGTTGTTCAAACCCAAAGGCTTCCAGGGTTTTGGCCATATAGTGCCATCTAATCTTATCGTAAGCCTTCGCCAGGTCAAGTTGGATTATCATCCCCCCTCTCCTTTGGCTTTTTAGCGTGTGTATAAGTTCATGGGCATGCATGATGTTATCTAGTATTTGTCTTCCTTCTACGAAAATCGCCTGCTCCTGTGAAATCAATGTGGGTAGGAGTGGTTTCAGTCTATTGGTTATGACTTTGGAGATTATCTTGTAAACTACATTGAATAAATTTATCGGCCTGTAGCGATCTGGGGTCCTTGCTTCATTTTCTTTTGGGATTAGAGTGATCATTGTGGCATTTAATGCTTTCAATACGAAGGCCGAACGTCTGGAGTCTTCCACCACCCCATAAACATCATGTTTAACCACTTCCTAACATGCTTTGAAAAATTCCACTGTGAAGCCCTCTGGGCATGGGGCCTTTCCATTGGGCATCTCCTGGACCACTTGGTCGATTTCCTCATTTGTTATGGGTTTGTTTAGATTGATATTTTGTTCCTCTATGACCAGCCTAGGGATGTGCTGAGTTATCCTTTGTATGGCCTCAGTTATGTCTTGGTTTAGTTCCTGGGCTATCCTCTGGAAGTGGTTGACCAATGTATTTTCAATTTTCTTGTGGGATTCTCTTTCGATCCCATCGTGGTCCCTAATTTTCAGGGTTTTGTTGTGGGTTCTTCTTGCAATGGTCCCTTCCTTTAGCCACCTGATTTTGGACTTTTGGCGCCAGAGAGTTTCTTCCTGCTGGCATCTTGCTTCCCATTCCTGGGTCATTTGGATCTCTTCTCTTTTCTGATCCTTTGGGTAACCCTCGTCTATGCAGAGTTCCTTGAGTGTCCTCATTATATCCTCAATATTTTTTTTGTCTTGGTTTATGTTGCCAAAGATTTCCTTGTTCCACTCTTTGAGTTTGTGTTTGATGTACTTGAGTCTCTTATAAAGTTTGAACATGCTTGGCCCTTGATCTCGTAAATCCTCTCGCCACCATTGGTTGATGTGCTCCTGTAAGGTGGGAAGTTCGATCCAGAATTTCTCAAATCTAAAAGGTATGTTCTTCGAAGTGGTTTGGAAGTTTGCTTCCAATTGGACTGGCCAATGATCTGAACCCCCCCAAGGCAGGATGATGCAATTTAAAGTTAGTCCCTGCATAATGATGGATTCTGACACCAGGAATCTATCTAGCCTTGTAGCTACTTGGTAATGATTACTTCATTTGTTATTCCAGGTGAACTGGCCATTGCTGGTTCAGATGTTTATCATTTCCATTGCATCAATGAAAGCTAAAAATTCCTCTACATCTCTATCCAGTCTCCTAGTGCCCCCTTTTTTCTCCGCAAGTGTCATGATTATGTTAAAATCCCCTGCCAAGATCCAGTGGAGGTTGTGGGATCTGGCTTTTAGATTTTCTAGGTCTGCGAGCATTCTCCTTTTGTCCTCCAACCTTTAGGACCATACACATTGGTGCATAGGATTGCCTCAGTGTTACCTATGATTTGCATGTTAACCAAGAGTGTGTCTCGTAGCTTCAGTTGCTAGTAGGTTTAGTGATTGTGGGTTCCATAAGATGAGTATACCATCGGTCATCTGTTAACCTTCAACAACCAACATCTGGTACTTGCTCCATTGTTTTTTATTGATTGTTTCCATTCTGTCTACAGTGCATTTTGTCTCTTGAATGAAACAAAGGTCAGGTTGCTCCTTCCTCAATCTATTTTTTAGTATTATTTTCTTTCGTGGGTTGTTTAGGCCTCTTATATTCCATGTGATAATATTTATTTAAACATGTGGGGGGGAGTTGGGAAAGAGTTTTTTTATCTTACCTGAATTTATCAGCAGGGCTCCTAGTTCTTGTAGGGCTATGTTGTTTGATTTCATGCCTTCCTTCTGCCTCGTCTGCTTGGGTGAATGTTGTGGTTTTCCCTCTCCTACTTTGATTCCCATGTGTCCTATCTCACCATGCGCACGCTTGATCCCTCTGGATTTTGCTTCCTCCCTTTGAAGGAAAAGGTATTGAATACGATCTAGTTACTCCTCTGGCACATTGTCTACTCCCTGCTTTTTCCATTGCTCCAGTATGTTCGAGAGATCTATGCCTTCCCTTTCCACAATGTCTCCAAGATCAGGATCTTTCGTGCCTACCTCACTTAGTGTCGTCTCTGAATCTTCGCCTGCCTCCTGCATTGGGGTATTGGCATCTTTGATTCCTCCTCCCATAGGACTTGCACAACCTCCATGTTCTCTCTTATTGCCTGGAATATCGGTGTTCTCCTGTGTTGCTTGTTCTCTAGCTACTCTATCTTTTGTCTTTTCCTTTCCTCCTCCCCCTTGGTTAGCCTTGTCCCTTCCTTCTGGTCTGGTCCTGGCTTCCAGGTTGCTCTCTGTTGGGGCTTTGCTTGGTTTCTTGTTTGCTCTGTTTCTGTGGTTTGGTTTTACAAACCCGTCCTCATCTTGTTGTGCTTTGGTGTTTTTCGTTTCTTGTTTTTTATTGAGCGGACATTCTCTGATTAAGTGTCCATGTTCATGGCATCTTCTGCATCTAAAAGGGATCTGCTCGTAATCTATGCTTTGTATCCATTCCTTGTCCCTAAATTCTAGGCTTATGGCTTCCGAGAGTGCCCAGACACATCCATCTCGATGCAGATCCTTGCATAGGATGTATATCTCCCTTTTAGGGTTGCTTCTAATGTCATAACATATTTTCCAAGTTTGTTCTTGATTGCTTCGAAGGTGGACGACAACCAGTAATCTAGCAGTAGAGTGTAAAACCTCAGCGAGACTGGAACATTTTTAAAGGTCTCCTCTGGGGAGAAGTTTTTCTTCCACGACCGCATGTACAACCCTGCTGAGGCGTGGAAATATGCCCCCCCCCCCCTCAAAGACTTTATCCCTGTCCTCCAAGTTCATGAACACTACTGTGAAGAATCCTCTCGAACCCAGGTGGAGTTCCACCTCTCCACTTGCATTCCATTGATATTTTATCTAGTTGTGCAACGTTCTTTCTGTGGGCCACAACCCCATGAACTTGCAGATTAGTGCATGCGTCTTCATCTGGTCCCGATAAAGTTGCATTTGTGGGTCTTCCAATATAACATTGGGTATTATTGTTGTTTTAGGTTTGGATGGGTTGCGCCCCTCTGCCCCACTAGAATTCATTGTTTCCTGCGCAACCCTCTAGGTTTCTCTAGTTTCCACCCCCACACGGTCCATTTTTTCCTGGTTTCTCTCCTGGTTCTTTTCCAATCATGATCCCTAGGTGCTCGTCATCGGTTCTTTGAAACCAACGCCCCGTGGGCCTTTCCCCTTGTCCACCACTACCTGCTTGTATGATGGGGTGTCATTTCCCCAACCTTTGGTAACCATTATGTACTATGTTGAGACCGCCACAGTCAGCTTAGCTTGTGCCACTCTCAAACCCTAATAGAGATTTGTCCTAGGAACAAATATTCCACCACTTAAGAATATACTATTACACTCCTATGGCTTAAGCCCTTTTCCTCAAGGCATAGCCCCCTTTTTCTCTCATGGAGTTCTAGCCCTCCCCCACCCCCACACTCTCTATCTAACTTGGTTTGCAATAGTGATGTGTTTTATTAATATATTCAAATGTGATTACAATTTACAATGCCAAGCTCACCGACCTTTCAGCATACAGGCTCTTTGGCCTAATGTCAAACAAACACTCTAACCCAAAACATATATACACTGGCACTTTGGCCCAAAACATCTTGGCTAACAAACCTATAAAACATATGTACATTTACAAGTTGGGGGTATTACAGAGATGGTGATTTCAACCATAAGGGTAAATAGTTTTGGAAGGAAAGAAAGAAAACTACTATTTTTCTTGTTTTGTCAATTGATCTCCTTGTAGTTTTATTGAAATTTGTTTATTGGATGCAGAATTTAGTTTTACTCACCAATGAATACCCTCTCCATATTTTTGGTAGACCGGAGAAACACGTTACATTTTTTGATGTATTTCTAGTATATCTCACATTAAATGTTTTTTGATGTATTTCTAGTATATCTCATGTTACATGTTTTTTAATGTATTTCCAATATATATCATTATGGGTCTATCAAAAGTATGGAGAGTGGGTATACATTAGTTGCATAATTCCACATCTAATGAATAAATTTGAGTAAAACTAAATTCCACGTCCAATGAATAAATTTGAGTAAAACCAGTGAAAAATACAAACAAAAAAAGTAGTTTTCTTTCATTCCTTCCAAAACTATTTACCCTTATGGTTAAGATTATCATCTATGTAATACCCCCAGGTTGAACCCAAGTAAGCCAAGATGTTTTGGGCCAAAGTGCATGTGTATATATGTTTTGGACCAGAGTGTCTATGTGACATTAGGCCAAGGGAATGTATGAAGAAATGTCGATGAGCATGTATGGTGAAAGGTCAAGCATGATATTGTAAATTGGAATCACACTGGAATATATTAATAAAATACATAATTGTTGCAGACCAAGTGAGACAGAGAGTATGGGGGGCTAAGACTCCACCAGAGGGAAAAGGGGCTAAAACTTGAGGAATGATGCTTAAGCAAAAAGAATATAATAATATATTCCTAAGTCCTAAGTCTTTATGTTATGATTTTTATCTTAAGTTGCCTTACTTGGCTGAGAAAAAATAACTTTATTTCCCTTGAAAATTCATCTCTATTTTATTATTTTAACTATTATTTTATTATTTTCCTTAGGAGGGCCATTTCAAAATTGAAATTTCCCCTAATGAACTCTAATATCTCACATTTTGTTGCATGAAATTCTAGTAGAATTTGACTTGAAAGATGAGCTACCAGAAGACATTATATTGGTAATGGATTGTGTAGGGATTCCTTCCAATGTGTTCATTACCAGATCTATGAGCACATGGTTAGAGACTGCACGTTGTAGTTTCATCATAAGGACTAGAGGAAAATAACTTGCGAAGGAAATGAGAAAAAGGTTAAGTCTAACATAGTTTTCTCAAAGGGATGGGAAAACCATTATGTTTTGTGAAAGAGCAAAAGGTCCTAAAGGAAGGGATTTGTGTAAAAATGGTTACCAAGTGGGTGAAGTTAAGGAGAAGGTTATCATTTTAGTGGAAGAGGGAAAAAACCAAAATCTACTCAACAAAAGGTAAACAAGATTATTCAACGTTTGGTTGTCGAGGTCGGGGAGACATAAAAACTTGATTATATGCCAACGTTGACCTCTGCAACCTTAGGTATGTTGGTTCATGGTCTTCCTCATCGATTCTCTCTTGGAAATTTTATTGATTTTTGTATCAAGAAGAGGGTCTAAAAGATAATGACAAGTAATGATCAACGTTGAAGATGATATATTGGATTAACCCTATGGAGGACAATGTAATGAATATAGGATTCTTATGGGACATGTAACGTTCAACATTGAAGATGATATATGGTATAAACCCTACGGAGGACAATGTAATGAATATAGGGATTCTTTTGACACTGTGTAGGGATTTGTTTTTGGGTAGGTGTCAAAAAATCTAAGGGAGAGAGTGGATGCACTAAAGGTTATTAAAAATGGTAGGAATGTTCTTTTCGAGTCTAATGATGGAGATATAAACAAAAGGAAAATTGGTCATGACACTGAAAGGCTTCTCTCAAATCTAAGGGACAAAGAGGATGCATTAAAGGTTATTAAAGATGGTAGGAATGTTGTTTTCAAGTCTGGTGATGGAGATATAAACAAAAGTGAAATTGGTCACGACACTGAAAGACTTCTCTCTTTAAGGATGGGATTTCATTGATTGTTTTGTCTCCTTTTTAGTGGGATAAGTTGGTAAGAGAGCCACTTACTATAAACCCAAATTCAAGAAGTACTACAAAATTTGCAAAGATATGGATGAAGTTAACAAAAGATTTGTAGATAAGGAAGATGAGGTTCTAATCGTAAGTGCTTCAATGGGATTTGTAAAGATAGATGGGGAATGATTTCTTATGAAAGAAGTGTGTTAAGTGGAGGTCTATAATGGAGTGGAAAAATACAAGTAGAATAAAGTGAGCAGGTGGAAGGGGTTGTGATGCTTGAAAACAATTTACCATTAGTTGATCAACAAGACATGGAAGACACATCCCTTGGATGTCAAAATCTTGTTTGATCACTCCATCTACTAGTAAGCTTTTCTCATAACTATCACAATAGAGCCTATTGAATATTATCATTGCCTCTTCCTCGAGATGATTATAAATGGGGATATAGGTAAGGAGGATGTGGGATAGCAATGTGACTCTCCTATTGGATTGGATTAGCAATCGATATCCTCTCTTGTAAGAGATAAACCATTAACCTTGAACTAGCATAGGGTTCTAATGGCCTTGTTTCCAAAGTATCTCTCAATGATATGGAGGGTTGTTTTGAAGGTCACTACTGGAGATATCCTCTCAATTGTAGGAAGGGGTCAAAAAGGAGAATGGGGGAGAAGTTGAGGGAGGAATAAGTAAAGATTTAGTGAAGGAAACCCAAGATAGGGGTAGAAAATCAAAGCTCTCTAGCTAAGAGTAGGGTTATTTAAGAAGTTATCGAGGGGAAACAAAAAACTTTGGAAAGGGCCCTTATATTGGTGATTTCCCCAGTGAAGGTGCCTTAGTAAACTTATGGACCTCCACAACATTAGTACCCTTTTGATTCAAGCAAACAACTACGAGGTAAGGGTAGGGAATTATTAATGAACTTTCACTTGTTGGAGAATCAAATCACTCAAATTGATACATTTAGAGGTTTCACTGTCAAGGATTGGAGTTGTTCTCTACTCCTTGGATCTCAAGAAAGCCTTCAATATTGTTGATGTATATGGGCCTTGTAAGGAGAGGATCCCTTTTTGAGATAACCACAACATTGACTTGACCAAGGTCAATTTGCCTCCCACTGGGCCTTATCAAAAAGAGGTGTTTCAAGTTCCTTTGCATTTGTAAGAAAGATAACAAAGAAATTCCTTATAGGTAAAATGGTGATGATTGGCAAAACCCAAGGATGAAGGCCATTGGGGAGTTTAAATGTACATCTCTTTGGTATGCCAAATGAGTACATCAAAACAAGGAATATGGAGACAAGTCTCTCTCCTTGGAGGAATAAATAAGGAAGGAAAATAAATCCTTTTAAAATGTGTCCATACTCTAAAAAGCATTGGTTTCTAATTTTCCTGGTGAGAAAATTATTGATTTGGGAGGGGGGAAAAGGAGAGAAAATTAGAATTGGTGTAGATCCATGGTTGGTTGAGGTTTATTATTTAGACTTCTCAAGGGTGTTTGATTGTTAAATTTCAAAATCAAGGCATCTATCACCTGGGATAGGCAAGGGATGATACCAACCATTACTCTAATGGGTCACGGTTGGAAAAAAAGGGGAGAATCTAGGTTTCTCAAACCCCTTAAAAAAGGATGGTGGGATGTTTATCTAGATGAACGAAAGAAATGAAATAAGGAAGATTCTTTAGTTTGGTCTAGGGTGTAAGATTTAAACAAGGGTGTGGGAGGTTTATCTACATCAATGAAAGAATGAAATGAGGTTCGAGGAAGATTATTTAGTTTGGTATAGTAATATTATAATGGGTAACTATCTCCCAAAACTAGGATACAAAGTTCTATGTGAAAATGGCAATCATGATGAGCATGATTAGGATTGGTGTTGGAAGTAAGGATTGTGAAAAGTGAATGCACCATTAAACATTAAAGCTTATATGTGTCTTGATCTTCAAAACAAAGCTTTTTTTTCCAACAGAAAATTTGATCAATTATATTAGTAAATATAATTTGTTTACATCTCTTTTTGTCCATACAAGAAATCAAGAGAACTATCCAATAAGTACCAAAGAATCTCAAAAAGTATTACCCAGATATAACAATCCTTACAAGTCAAAGTTGACCTTTAATTCAAAATAGGAAGAAAAAAACCCAAAATACTAAACCATGAGAGGTTTCATCTGTCTAAATTCTTTTATCCACAAAACTTTAAGAAAAAAGCCAAATTGTAGTAAGCATGGCCAATACAAAAACAAAAAAGACTATCACTAGAAAAGGTTGAGGTGTCTCTTGGGCCCTTCAATCCCATTGTCCCACTTGTAATAAGTAATTATGCCTTCAGGTACCTGTACTGCTTGCTAAGAAAGAAAGTCTATCTCCTTCTTATGTTCCCAAAAAATGTGCTCAAAACTGATTTCTTGAAAGTGTTAATTTAATTCCTTGATTCTAGGCTTCCATCCTTCAATTGCGTTTGCTAAAGTCTTCCTCTTTTGTTTAACCACTCGATAACTACTTTAAAAAGTCCCATATGAAAAGACAAATGTGTTGCCAGCATTAGTGTTGCACATACTCCCAATAGTTCTGCCCTTGTGCCTTTACCACAGTTGAAAAACAATCTATACACTGATAAATCAGGAATTTTGAAACCTCAACCCCACTCATTGTTTACCATTTGCATGTGCTGCCCATAAAAACATGCTATTGTAATATCAAAGCACTGAGAAATCATACAAGATAGTAATGGAATATGATTTTGAGGTGTTGAGTGTCTTTTCAGTGATCCAAGTGTCATGGTGACCACATAGAGAATAGATGGAGAAGTCTTCTCTAAATAGCTGAGTTCCTATCTAACAAAATATACCAGCAAATGTGAGCAGCTAAAATGGAGAGGTCTCTATCCAAATTATAAAACAGTGTGACAGTGTATTCCCTTCCCAAACATTTTTAGTCTTCTTAAAAAAGTTTTAAGAGACCTTTAAAATAGTCTCTTAAAAAGTGTGATCAAGTGGACTGATTTTAAGAGACTATTCCAACCCCCATTAACACTCACCAGAGAGTATTAGCGGCCAACTCACCATAAGAGTATTAGCGGCCAAGGCTTTGTTGAAATGGAAAAAAATAAAAAAGATATTTATCTTTTATAACTTTGTGCCAGACTCCAACCCCCATGATGTATGGCTTCTAATATATAACAAAAGTGATAGAATCAGATAAACAGAGAATGAGATTTTTATTCAAATAGAAAACAATAAAAAGGTACGCCAGACTTGCCGTATATGGAGTTATCTTTAGCTGTTGATGAGAATAGTTGTATTCCTGTAGAATTTCATATTGTTGAATGTTGGGAAAAAATGTTGTTTGGAAAGTACTTTCACAAAAATGAAACTCAGAAATTGAAGGGGGGCGTCACAAGCGGTGGAAATTGGGGTTCAATTGATTGTAAAGCAAATAACCTTATCAGGGCTTGACATGTTGTGAATCCTCCCAAAAGAGGAGTGCCTTCAGGAACACAGACATCTCTGCTGGTATATGAAGATATCTTTAGCTGTTGATGAGAATAGTTGTATTCCTGTAGAGCTTCATTTTGTTGAAATGTTGGGAAGAATGCTGTTTGGGGGGCAAGTTCACAAGAATGGAAAAGGAATTGACAGGGGCCCACACAAGCAGTGGAATATGTGATTCAATTCGATGCAAAGCAAAGAATCTTACCA
>WSFP011487464.1:0-15296 GCA_009831015.1 Picea engelmannii
ATAGTTCTTGTTGAGGAACATCTTGTATTTATTGGCATATGGCTAAGGGTTTTTATGGTACATGGTTGAGAGATTGTATTTGTGTAGTAGTTGATGTATTGAGAGACTGAATATCAGAAAGGGGTTGATGACTAAGATCATGTGAGGGATATTATACATGTTCATGATTAAACATACCTATATGACACATGACTAGAGAGAGACATACTTTCCTTCAGTAAAGTTTATATATGAGGATGCATGCACAGGGTATAGTTGCAGTCTGGATATAGTGGCAGGTTATAGATCTATGTGAAAGAAGTTACAAAAGGTCAAAAGTTTTCAACAAAAGGAAACCCTAGTTTTCAGTAGGCATACACAGGCTACATAACAGTTTGGTAGCGTACATACGTGGGCTACATAATAGATAGGGCGCGTACATACGTGGGCTACAAAACTACAGGTCATGTATCTATTGTAATTTTTGTATATACATGTTCAATTCAGGTACATATTGATTACAGGGAAGTTGTACAGATTGGATATAGGTCAATTGTACAGGTTGATACAGTTGTACAACAGTGACAGGTTGACAGTGGTTCCATAATTCTACTTCTACTTCAAGGTGGTTGGACGGGGCAAGGATAGGTGGTTGTAGCCACCTTCCGGTTGTATCCAAAGAACATGGGTGGTTGTAGCCTCCTTCTAGTTGTAGCCATAGAATTGGGGATTTGGAGCTTCCCTCAGGTTGTATCCTGAGAAACGAGGGGGTTGGAGCCTCCTCCTAGTTGCAACTAGAAAACAAAGGAAGTTGGTGCATCCAGTGAATGTAATTCTTCAAGACATATAATAAAAAACATTCCTGTTTTTCTCTCGATTTCGGTTTACATGAAAAACACTGGTGTACTGTGTATGTGTGTGATTTTTCATTTCTTATTGTTCATTTTTGGATAATAATTCTACATTGATATAACACTTGGATTATTTGAAGAAAAACGATTATAATTACACTACTACTGATTCACCCCCCCTCTTAGTATTCCAACAAAAACAATGATACTATGGGGATGTTTCGTCCTAGTTTATGCCAATATTTATTATCTCTCATTCTCTAGCATATAAAAATGTATTTTTGTTTCTTTCAAGAAGTAGAGGTGTATATATGATGTATTTTTTGTTTCTAAGAATAAATACATATTCTTCACCATTAAATCCACATATCAACTCTATGTAACATAACACATTAAAATAATAATCATAAAAAATTAATAATAACTAAAAATAAAAATAATAATAAAATAATAAAAATTTATGTGAGCTTCATTATATATATATAGGTCTTGAGATATGGAGTTAGTAATAATTTCTTTAGTTTGATATTAATTAATTTTTAATTGGGTTTAGAGGCTAACATAACACATTAAAATAATAATAAAATAACCAAATTTTATTATGTGAGCTCTCTCTCTCTCTCTCTCTCTCTCTCTCTCTCTCTCTATATATATATATATATATATATATATATATATATATATTACTTTGAATGAACAATCATTTTTTGTGTATTTGGAGGTCTTAGGATATGGAATTAGTAATAATGACTTTATTTTGGTATATAATTACTTTTTAATATATTAAAAAAAATACATTGGTTTGAATTTGTTTTCCATTTTCCGTCACTTCAATTAATAGATCTAAAAAAAAATGTAGTGGTTACAAAGGTTGTAATATATTATAAAATAAATCAATATTTTTTAACATATTAATATATTCTAATATATTTTATAATATCAATGTTTTTTAATTCTTCAATATTAATGTATTAAACCTAAGCACTGAGAGGGATCAAAACTAAAGATTAAAGGTTAAAGGTTTTCATCTCAAAAGATTTGATCCCTAAGATGGATCTATGTTGGTTATATATGTCCTCCACGCCATTGAAATGCTTTAAGAAAGATCCATCTTGACTTATATGTGTGTGTGTGTGTGTGTGTGTGTGTGTGTGTGTGTGTGTGTGTGCCACTCAATTCCATGTTGAACACAAAAGGAATTACACATCTTCCTCTTAGTGCTAAATAGATAGTTGAATAACCATAAGAAAATGTTTAGTTTTAGTGGTTATCTCTCTCTCTCTCTATAGTTGATATTAAAATATTTTACTTAACATGAACCTTGAAATATTTTATTTATGGTTCACATTTAAATATCTTTTTGTTATTAATATTTTTTAAATTTAATTTGTCAACTCCATATTAAGCATTGAAAGAATTACACATATCCCTCAAATATACTTGTAAATTTTATGCTAAAATTGTAATAATCCTTTACATATAGTCAGAAAAGTGTTAATGAGTGCATGTTTTGATATCTAAAATAGTTAAGGATATTCTAAGGTTTTCAGTAAAGTGTCAATCATTGTAAATTATGATATAATATGTAATTTTGTGTGAAGGTCATTTTGAAAAAGAAGGTTCTAAACCTATTTCATAAGCATTCTATTGAGTGAAGAGGAGGCCATATTCAGAGGAAGGAGATATCATATCAGAAAATAAGGAAATGAAGACATTGTCGGTTAGAGCTAAAGAAGTAGAAACCAAGTTCAAATAACCACTCAAAATTATCATGAATTGTATAAATAGAAGGCACTCGATCATGGGAGCTTGGGGTAAGAAACATACATCCAAGGAGGTGAGTTATATTATTCTACTCAAACATGCGAGATAAATTCTGACCAATCGAGTAGAATGAAAAATTCGGATGAAGACACCAAGTGGACAATGCTAGACTTCTTTAGAGATATCATGTAGTGGGAAGGAAAAATACAATTGGGAAGGAACAATACAATGATCATATAAGGTTCACAATCAACATAGTGAGAACAATGATAGAATTATTTAGAGATATCATGGAGTGCGAAGGAACAATACAATGAACATATAAGGTGCACAATCAAAATAGTGAGAATATAGAGAAAGATAATTGAATGTCACACTCCATAATCAATGCAACAAATCCCAAATCCTATGAGAAATAAGGGGTTTGAAAGAAGCGGTTGGAATAGGTCAAAGTTTTCAATTGTTAAATTAACCTTGGATTCATAAAATGATAATTAAGTTAACCTTGATTTACTCATTAGTGAGTTCGCTATAGGTATTTTAGAGTCCCATGGTACTGAGTAGCTAATGGTATTCACCCATGATATTTGATCCACAGTAGTCAATCTTAAAACTAAATTAGATGACCTATCAAGCTTCAAACAAAACAAAATCTCTCTCCCCTATCCAACAATTGTGAGATCAGTCACTCGCTTTTGTGCCCCCAACATCTCGATGCCATTAATAACTGTTCTTTTTGGATCCAATGCACTCACATGAATTTTATGAGAAATAAAAACTCAAAATATTTGAATACCATAGGCCACTCAAGCTAGAGAATCCAATCCTACACTAGGCTTTGATACCATATGTAAAACTGAGAATACCTAGAGAAATACAATGAAGACAAAGAAAGCAACATATGCATATAATATTTTTAACCTAAACACCCTTTATTGATAAAACCAAAACAATATATATATATGTGTGTGTGTGTGTGTGTGTGTGTGTGTGTGTGTGTGTGTGTGTGTTATTACCCTAATCTCAATCCAACGATATCCTAGTCCAAGCTTGAGCTCTCTAGCAAAAGTTGCCTATGGTATTGGGAAATTTTGAGTTGTTATTCCTGCAAAAATAATGTGAGTGCATTGGATTCCAACATAAAGGCTATTTATGGAATTGACATGTTGTGGGTGGAAATGTTATTGATTGATCTCATGGTTGTTGTAGAGAGGATAGGGACTATTTTATATTTAAATCTTGATTGGTTGTCAACTCCAAGGTGTATATTATTAATCGTAAGAGTGATTGATATCAAGAGTATGAAGGTTATCAATGATGCAAATATTTTGAATATAAAGAAGCACAGATTATTGCTTAAGTATAAAATACCTAGACTAATACAAAGCATCATATTTATTGGATTGTAGTGGAAGAGAATGGGGGGAATTTACAGGCACCATGGATTTTGATTCAAAAAGTATATAGGCTTGCACATTGTCTAATCTAGATGAGGGAAATTTGTCATTTCGCAAAAGATATCCTTAATTTGGTGATGTTAAAGATCCAAGGTTCAAATTTTGATCAAGATGATCTAAACAAGGGCCAAGAACTGAGGAAAGGGATAGAGCATATATGTTCCTGGATGAGTTTAAATTCACAATATTGCAATGCATACTCTTTGGAATTCATTATTTTGGCCATTTGATTTTAACTGAAGGTGAGGCAAAGAGTAGTTGTGAAGAAGAAAAGATTTATTAACAAACATTCACATAGTTGAGTGTGACCTTACTATATGAACATTTTTCTAGTGACTATTGAAGATTGTACAAATAGTTGGAAATTGTGGTTCAAATTACGCCATTGATTGCTCAATTGAAAAATGCAGGGATGTTGGATTTATTGCATTGTTTCTATTGAAATATGGGTACATTAGAGATAGTGTCTAGGAGTTATGATTCTATGAAAAATTATGAAAAATAATCGAGCTATATGTTCTAATTGCATGTCACCATTATAAATATTTGACCTATGTGTTTGGTGTTACATTGTCCCAATATAGTCTTGATGTCACTGCAATGTGCATCCTCAATGATCAACTAGTTTGAACATAAGGAAAACACCTTTGACTTGTGCTTCCTATGGTTGGAGGGTGAGAATTGCAGTGAGATATCAATAAAAAATACAAATGAATTTCCAAAAGTAGGTTCCATAGGGTTGGGAAATTCAAAGGTTCCTTTGTATGATTGATGGAGAGTTATATGCTTCAAGGAGTAAAGGGGCTACCTGCATCTCATAAATGGGAAATTTTACAAATGTACCAAATGAAAACTTTCATAATTCTCTTGTATTATATATGTATATATATATAGCTTGTTGAGTGATAAATTCTATTTAAAGGCTTGGTATTCTCCATTTCCAAGTGTGGCATGCATCTTGCTATAGCTTGTTGAGTGATAAATTCTATTTAAAGGCTATATATTTTCCATTGCCAAGTGTTTCATGCATCTTGCTATTTGACCATATTGATTGGATTGACCAATGGTAATAGAATATATATATTTGGTTTCTAGTTTTGCATGTATTGATAGATCCATGTTTATTGTACTTATGGTACTATGTTTGGTTTCAATATTTATTAAATAAGAAAAAGAACATTATAATCAAAGGAGTAAAAGAAAAAATGAGAATGAAGATACAACATGGACAATGGTAGGATTATTTAGATATATTATGGGGTGGGAAGGAACATTACAGTATTCTTTAGAAATATTATGGGGTGGGAAGGAACATTACAATGAACAAACAAGGTGGACAATTGAAAGAGTCAAGAAGATAAAAAAATAACATTGAACATCACACTCCATAACTAATGTGTCAAATCCTTAATTCGAAGAGATTGAGACGATTGAATGATGAGGATATTAAAATGATCCAAGAAGACGAAACAGGGAAATAACGGGCCTTAAAGAAAGAAGAAAGGAACAAGGGAAATCATATTTGTTTTTTCGAAATGTCAAACCCGAGATTGACGTTTTTAGAGGAAAAATTCAAAAACATGGATATATAACCAACATGAATGTAGGGAAACTAGAAATTATGGTATGGAATTGTAGAGGGATACTTTGTAGGAGGGGTCATGGTTTCATGCCACTAGTATAAATTGAATGACATCATACTAATAGTTTAAACCAATGAACACAAAAATTGTCGAGTTAATAAAATTCAAAGGAACAAAATATGGCTAACTAGAAGTTCCAAGAAGTAAGTAATCATAAATGGAAAGGGGGGATTGCATGCATAATAAAGGAGGAGTTACAATATGATACACAAATGAAGAAAACTAAAAAAATAAATCAATATGTCTCACTCAAAATAAAAGAGGGAAGCGATAGTACCTTCTAAGCATCGTGTCATGGCATGTCCCAAAAACCAAAATTGTATATCAAACAAGTGTTGTGTGGCAGCGTAGTCTTTGCCAGGTTGAATTGGGAATAAATGCACAGGGATGGGAAAAGGTTGTGGGGGAATATGGAAACTGCAGTGGAGATGTGGAAAGCAACATGAAGCACAGGTGGTATCCATGCAGTAAATGACACATGGCCTCTAGAGTTTCATTTATTTTTTGAAAGTATATAATCTATTTGCTATGTTGAAATTTTTTGTGTATTTTTGTCTGTATATGTGGTAGGAAAAAAAAATTATATTCAAATTAAATAAATACAATTTCTTGACATTCAGAATAGTGGAAGATAAAAATTTATGACGACATAAATTTAAAAGGATATAAAAAACAATTTAATTTGAAATATATCAAATAAGTTACATATTCCTGGAAATTTAAATGCATTTGTCATATAGATTGGGATTGGGGATTCCGCGGACCATAAGCATAGTGCAAGATAAAAAAATTATGAGGACATAAATATAAAAGGAGACTAAAAATAGTTTTATTTGAAAAATATCAAAAAATAATATTGTTTGTTACAAATTCTTGGAAATTTAAATGTGTTTGTCATATAGACAGGGATTGCGGCTCCTGCAGACCATAAGATAAACATGTACAAGAAATAGGATTGTAGAAAGAATAAGTGGGCGACGGTAGAGTGTAATACCTGAAAATAATAAATTGAAAGGTATTAGTCTTTGGATAGACATTTCTATTTTTAAAAGTGGAATAATTGGGTTGATAAACAAAGAAGGATGTGATTAGTATAGGCTTACAGTGATGGTACATATGACCCCTTTTGTTATTTTATTGTTGATCCCTTTTCATTGATGTTGTCGACGACTAATGGAATCGTGGAAGCTGCATGTTGCCTTTTGTCGGCGGCATGCTTCCATGTAGCTTCTCTTTGGGGAGACGTTGATATCATTCTGGATTTTTATGTTGAAAATTTCATTTTCTAATTCCCTCAAGCTGATAGAAATATTACGCAGAGCCTGATCAATTTCCTCATTTTGTACCGAATAGTCGACTAGCCAGTTGTTGACGTCATCTTGACCATATTCAAGGATGTTGTAAAACTTTTCCAAAGACAATGCCTTAAAAATATCAACCTGTTTATTGAAGGCTTGCTTAGTTAAGGGAAAGGAGTTGACGATTAAGTTGGGGTATTGGAAGTCGTTGGTCCTTCCGGCTAAGTCTATTCTGGTCATCTTTGTGAATAATTTTTCTTTCTTTTATATGGCTTGTTCACATGTTTTGACAATGAGATGCAGGTTCTTCACTTTTTCTTTCCAGCATGCATTTAATTGACCGATCCAGTTTTTGGATGAGATATCTTGTTGTTTTCTTCTCGTTTCTGTCATGTTGTTGAAAATGGTGCCAAAAGGAAGGACCTTGTCTAAATAGAAATCTTCCTCATCTTTTAAATCAGATTGCAAATGTTTGAGAAAATTATGTGCCCTTGTTCCAAGGGAAGTCATGGTTTGTGATGTTTCCCACACCTCAGTAATTAGTTGCATTCATTTCTTGATATTATTCTCCACATATAATCTACATGATGCGAGGAGGATGGAGGATCCTTTTAACTTGGCTACAAGGGTGGAAGGCATGTCTATATCCAAAGGATTGGCAAGCAATGGCACATGAATCAAAGCTTCTTCCAATTCCTTGACCCAACCCCTTAGTCTGGCATTCTCGACCTCAATGCCTCCAATTGAATCATCAAGAGCATCTCTGGTCACTATGTGAAGTTGACAGATTTGGGATGGCCTCATTTTCGCAAGGCTAACCTCTAAACGATATTTTCCTTTCTTATTTTTTACATTTTGTTTTTCAATAATTAAGTTTTTGGACTCATTGTCAAAAACAATGCTCTGGAACATGAAGGATTCATATTCGTCAAAATTTTCGGTATCAGATATGTCCATTGGATGAATATGTTGGATCGAGTCTCTGGGATGATCAAGGTGGAAGAGTGCGCTATCCAGATCATGTTCAAGTTCCATGTTCTCACACTCAGTTTCAGGCTATTCTGCATGTCCCACAATTTTTTTTCTCTTCCTGTCAACTGGAAGCTTGTGAGAACTATAAATTTTAGGGTGAGGAGGGTCCTTATCTCCTGCTCCATTTGAAGAAATCTGATTTTTTGTGTTTCTATGGTGGGCCGTTGGAGCGATGCTCTGGGATGTCATACTTTTGGGAGTGTTATCCTCCCATTGAACACTATTCTCACAAGGAAATTTTCCTTGTTGCTCATGTAACATCCCTTCTTCTTTTTTTACAACATCAAGCCTCACATAACAAGTGCAATTTTTTTTATTTTTTTTTGGTGTGTGTGTGTGTAGAAAGGTAATAATGACATTATACTCAACATTGCAACACGACGATGAACACAACGCATGCAACGCACACAACAACAACATAATGACCAATCATAAAATCACATCAAGCACCTAGAAGCAACATACGACATTCGACCGATGAAGAATAAGAATGACTACCCGCCCGTCCTAACCTACAATGGTTAGGACCTCCAGGACACATAAGAAATGCTCAAGCCCAGGTTCCCATCAATTTTAATCATTTAAGGTCTCAGGGATGGCCACTGTTCTGAGGAATAGGGAGGTGTCTACATCCCGCCCGACACAAGCAAACCAAGTCTACTAAGATAAAGACAATCATCCTAACATCCCAACGCACCCAAAATTAATTACACAAGTAACTAGAACCCTTACAGTGAGCAACCAATCACATGGAACGTTTACAACACCACGTACAAACATTAATTAATATTAAACAACAACCCCATCAGCGGGAAGCACAAGCTAAAAATGACTTCGTCAACAACCCAACCATTAATCAAGGCTAAAAGGGCATTATCTATGACTTAAATTGGTGTTAATTACAGATTAATTAACCAGTCTAAATTCCATTAGTCAACGAGTTACCGACTGAACTTTAAAAATAAAGTAAATTTAAATAATTGCAAAATCCCAATTACTAATATCATATTATCTTATTATACTTATCTTAAAAAGACATTGCATTTTATATATGATCCAATAGCAGTAAATTTTTATTAAATCAAACCTATATTAATTTCTAGCTATGGAAATTTATATTATTAAAAGATAAAGGCAAGTGTTGTTTGAACCAATCTATTCATAACAAGAAATATAAAACCACCATTTTTTTTGTCAACATATGAAAAATTCAATTCCACAACTTATTGGTGTGGGAATATTGTTAGCAACCAAACCATTATGCCATGTAACAACATCTAAATCAACAAACAAGAAAACTGAATGCAAAGTCGTAAATCTTGATTTGAACAAAAACCTAAATCTTGATTTTAAGAATTTAAAATAAACAACAATAATAATTACTAACAAAAATTTACCTTTAGGTGCTTCACGACAATTAGGCAACTACTAGTGCATGCCAGAAGATCCGAACGACATCGCAGAGAAGATTTGGTCAATGGAGGGCATAAAGACAATTGCGCAACTTTATGGGTTATAAATTAATAACTTACACTAAGCAGTTAATTTTGAAATAATATCTAATAAATTGTTTAACTATCACTATATGCCACATTATCCTAATAGCATTGTATAGAAATTTTTATAAACGAAAAGTTTGTAACATCGATTTAAGGAACCAGAAGTTTGTGATGTGAATACCTCTGTAAGACTTCGATATTTGCAACGATATAATTCAAAAGTTTCAACGAAATGAATTCATAAGTTTCAACTGATGCTGCATCGAATCTTGGGCAACCTTTAAGTATCGTTATCTAGAAAAGTAGTAATAGTGTGTAACAGAGAATTCAACCAGAACTAGGAGAATATTTATTGGCATACTCTATTCGTATTATTGAGCTTTTGTTGTTCCTGTAGTTTTGCAGATGTGATGTTTTTGTTTTATGTAAAGTGGTGGGAGGAGTTAGAATGTAGTTTAAATGGCGTTTTATGTTTTTTTTTTTTTTTGCATCAGAACAGTATGGCTATCGCAACCCTAAGATATATGTTATAGCCATGAGACATAAAGATCCTATGGCATAGATGCCATTCAAGAAGAAAGGTTTGACGCAGACATCCCATCTTAAAAAAAAAATCATTCTTTGAACTTGTCTAGATTCTCCCTCACTTCCAAATTCGTGGGCAGCCCAACAAGGAATCATGGGAATAATTATGAGCATTTTTCAAAATAATTAATCACTCGCAAATCCAATATTTAGTTTCAAAAACCAATCATTAAAAACATAGGTCTATAGAGTCGAAGGATGCAAGGATAGTAAATCAAACTGGAACAGATTCGCTAAGCATCATGTATCAATAACAGAAACATTTTAGTGCGATCTCAGTCATATTTTCCAGGAAGACCGTGGCCAAGGATACACTAGGAGGGAATTCTTAATTTTCCTTCCATTAATAAAATGACATTCGTTGTACCTATCTTGTCGAACGTTCCTAAAAAAGGCACTCCCTCAAGAAGTCACACAGAAAAAGAAAAAGAAATCGCTCAATAAAGAAGTCACCCCGATAGAAATTCGCTCAATCATGACGACGCACAAGTAAAAAGGAATTCTCTCAGTAATGAAGATGCACATGTAAATAAAGAATTCACTCAGAAATGAAGACACATAGGCAAATAAAGAATTCGCTCAGCAATGAAGACGCACAGGTAAATAAAGAATTCACTCAGCAATGAAGATGCACAGGTAAATAAAGAATTCGCTCAGTAATGAAGACGCACAGGTAAATAAAGAATTTGCTAAGCAATGAAGATGCACAGGTAAATAAAGAATTCGGTCAGCAATGAAGACGCACAGGTAAATAAATATTTATCTCAACAATGAATATGCACGGGTAAATAAAGAATTCACTCAACAATGAAGATGCATAGGTAAATAAATAATTCGCTCAACAAGGAAGATGCATAGGTAAAAATAAAAAGGTGATCGCAGTCCTCAAGCTATCAGAATGAGGAACAGGGTCAAGGTTTATGAAATTCTATCCCAGGAGTAAAAATTTGGCAAAACAATAACACACCCAATCCAGAAGACATGGTGAAGGTATGCCAAAAATAATAAAGGAAAACAGGGTTAAATCTCTCTTCCAGTACAAATGTAGATTTATAAATTCATCCAAGAAAGTGCAGGGTTACAATTTTCCTTCAAACAAAGCATCAGGGCACATGGAAAACCATCTTCCAAGGACAACCTCAGAGGTGAAAGCAACACATGGGCATTCTATCAAGGTATAAAATGCACAGTGGAAGAAAAGGTTATGCCGACAACAAAAATTCCATGGTTAAAGAAACACATCAGGTGCAAGATATCATTCAACCAATGACAAATAATCATAGGTAGACAACTAACAGGTGTGTCCTTCGCTCATCATCCTTGCATAGAAAAATAGGGCATTGAGATCCATAGGTCTTTTAACGCTAAGGCAATGACCATAGATCAGGCTCCTGGCTGATTGCTCAGGCAAGGACTGGCGAGCTAGGAATGAAGGAAAAACAATCACATGGGTCACAGTCAACACCATAGGGCTACCAAGTCATGTGGGGAACAAAGGCCATGGGAGTCAACAATCATCGAGCTAGGCTAAGAACAGTTTCAGTCGCCGAATTAAATAAACATCATTTTACTTTTCCATTAAATAAGCATATCCAAGCCTAAGTCCTAATACATTCTACCATACAAAATGAAGAGAGCATACTGTTGCCTGATCGCCCACTCCGAATGAAATCCCATGCACTCCATGCAACCCCTGCTCGCTGACCGTTGAGACTTCATCGGTACCTCCCATCCAATGCTAGGGGTAATCTTCTTCCCCCTTAGCCCCCTGATCTGCAAAGGGGCCACACACACTATCCAGATTTTTCAACTAGCTCCCAGCTCGCCTCGCAAGGCCGAGCTACCACTCCTCTCCGAGATGGGTATCCCAACTCCCACAAGTAAATCAGTTAAGTAGATATTTCTACAGCGTAACTTTACGCAAACATAAGATCCCCTTTCATCCTTCTCCTTCCCTCATTATATAGAGTTTTGAACTTCTTTTCTTTCCTAAAATCTCATTTCATTAAAGTTTTAAAAATAAATTTCTAAAAATTCCTCTCCGTACAAGTGTCCCCCATCCCCTACATTCCTCCATTATTTAATTTCTTTAATTAATTAATTATCTTATTTCCCTCACCCACCTAGAGTTACTCCTAGAATCACTCCTAGGTGTCCCCAAAATCTCTTACGGGTTTTAATAACTTTCCTTTTTATTAAATTGCTTGTTCAGTTTAAATTAGAAAGATCTTAAATGGTGGATGCTTTACTAAGTTTGACCTTCCTCTTTTTCCCTTAAGTTTACCCTTTTTCCCTTTTTATGGTTACCTCTTTTCCTAGTTTCCTAAAATTTTAGATTTTCCCTCTTTCCCCTTTTTAATTAGAACTCAAAAAGGCAGGTGTGGAAATTAACCATTTTTCCCTTTTCTTATTAGGGAATTTGTTTTAAAAATACTTAACACGTTATGCGTCCTAAGGCCATCTAGGTTCACTCCTCTATCATCAACAACGATACGTGCCCTTCAGGACGCATTAGGTGCTCCAAGGGTGCCACTCGCCTCATTTGTTCCCTTGTGCGACATGCCCTTCATGATGCACTACGTTCTCCAAGGGTGTCACTCGCCTCTTGAATGACTTGGTAGACATCAATAAACCCTGGAATCAACACTCTGCCAGGTGAACTTGTGGGACACTAAGGGCTTCTATGGAATAAGGCCCCCGCCTTATTGCGCACCCCTTAGAATCACCATGAGCGACTGTCGGAGTCTTCCCTCATGACATCGTGGGTCCTCTTGAACTAGGTAATCGTTAACCTACAGTTCAATCCAGGATGGGAGTCCTAGTAGGCTATAGCAGGGCTATTGTCCACACCTCTCCCTCAACATCTCTGGTAGTCATGCATGACCCCTTTACTCCATATGTGAGTCTGGTTGGCAAGCTATCATCAGCCTGCATCATCAACAAATCATTTTAGAACATATACATATCATATCATCTAGTCAGATGCACTAATATCACAGTAAAACAATCAAACCCCAATGGTACACTCCTTGACTCGATCTAGAGTCCAAGGGGTTCCATCGATACCTCTGCATCCTCAAGGTCCAAAACCCTGCACACTCAGTAAAACTAAGTCAATAGCACTTGTCTATGTCAATGTAGTAAAACAACATGTCATCAACCCATAACGCCTCATAATCAAAATCAAATGTTTTAATAGCATAATAATCCAGATTACTTGCGAGAAAGTGTCCTCAAAGAAGGGATGATTTTAAGGATGGAAATTTATTTTAAAATGTAGAAACCTTAGCGAATCTTACTTATCCTTCATATGCAAAATATAAATGTTTGGTGATATTTTTGTAAAAATATTCAAATTTCTAAGGATTTTATATAGTTTTTATAAATTTTTGGCGATTTTTAAGGTAAAATAATTTTATCCTAGAGAATTTGGGTGAATCATTTTTAAAATAGCGAATCTTTTTTTTGGAAAAACCATGGAAAATTAGACCGTGAACGAAATTTATCCCCTAAAATCATCCATGCCTCAAAGAATAAGTTCGCTCAGTGTGCCAGAGAGGGATTTTACATACACCCCCTCTTGGTCTAAACTTTGTCCCGAAGTTTCACAATATAAATGCCGAAATAAAGTGTATCACAGTATCATATGTCTATCTATAAAACAAAAATGGAAACTACTAGCGCATATCATATGCATCCTCCCAGGTCGTTGAGTGCGGACTATAATTGTCCCACTGGACCTTGACCTGATCTATCGTTTGACAGCGTAGCTGTCGAACACGATGATCCAAGATGCGGACCGGATCAGCCGTGAGCGCCCCCTCATCCAATACCTGCAAGGAAATCATGTCAATAACATGTGTAGGATCACTAATATAATGTCTCAAAACAGATACATGAAAAACATCATGCATACGCCTCAAAGAATCAGGCAAAGCTAGTCGATAGGCCATGGGCCCCTTTATCTCCACAATCTCGAAAGGGCCCATGAGCCTAGGAGAGAGTTTATCTCCCTTACCAAACTTGATCGAACTTGTATTCGGTTTAACCCGCAAGAATACTCGATCATCGACCTCGTAACTACGGTCGACACAGTGCGCATCGGCATAACTCTTCTATCGATCCTACACTTCTTTAATCCTTTGTCTTATTGTTTGAATTTTCTCTTCCATTTCTTGGATTGCTTCTGGTCCTACCAGGACCCTATCCTCAAGTCGATCCCAACTCAAAGGGGTCTGACACGGTCACCCATAAAGAAACTCGAAAGGCGCCATCTTACTGTTGCTCTGGTAACTATTGTTGTAAGTCAAATCCACTAGTGGAAAGAACTCTTCCCAACGCTTTTTTTGGTCCATCACGTACATGCACAACATTTCCTCCAAGGTCTGGTTCATTCCTTCAGTCTACCCATCAGTCTCCAGGTGATACACAGTACTAAATTTAAGTTGGGTTCCCAAGGCTTCTTGGAAACTCGTCCAAAATCGTCCAGTAAACATCGATCCTCGATCAAATATAATCCTCTTAGGCATGCCATGTAGCCTCACAATCTCACTGATGAAAACTCTATATATGTCAGGTTTCTAATACATCGTATGCATAGGAATAAAGTGAGCACTCTTCGTCAGAGTGTCTACTACTAAGAAAATTGAGTCATGTCTCCTTGCCATTAGTGGGAATCCAACAATAAAATCCATCGAAATAACCTCCCATTTCAATTCCAAAATAGCGTGTGGTTGTAGTAATCATGTTGTGTGTCTATGTTTAGCCTTTACCTGCTGACATTCTAGACATCTGGCCACATAGTTGAGTATGTCTTCCTTCATTCCCTTCCAGAAGAATAAGGGTTTAAGGTCTGCCCTCAACTTCGTGACTCCCGGGTGAGCCATGTAGACTACTCTATGAGCCTCGCTTAGGATCAACATCCTCAACTCGTCATTCGGCAGTACGTAGATATGATTTTAAAACACCAATAAACCATCACTATCAAATGAAAACCCTTCAAATTGTGGTACCATCATTGTGTTTTATCCGGTAAAACCCTCGACCTCTTTGTACCAGTCATCGTCACACTGTAAAGTGAGAATATTTTCACGTAGATTCGTCTGAAGTGGCAGCACCGAAAAGATGTGTGGTCTCTGACTCAATTCATCCGCCACTCGGTTCACTGTTCCTTTTATGTAGGTAATCT
>WSFP011487465.1:0-15296 GCA_009831015.1 Picea engelmannii
CAAGCCACAATAAATCCAATTACTTAATCATATACACATCAACAATAAATGACACAAGAGTAAATAAACTTTAAACAATCATACGCCAACATAATAAATTGTGCAATATTATTCTCAACCTTTTTTTCATGGCGCAAGGATGTCTAACCACTTAACTAGTCATACATCAATATTAAATTCATGGTGCAAGTAAACTAATAACTTAATCATTCATAAATCATTAAATAATCATTGCGCAAGATTAAACTATCGATTTATTTGATGGCGCAACAAAATCTATCTACTCAATCAATCATAGATCAATTTAATGGATGCAAGAGTAAATTAATACACATATCATCATACATCAACATTATTCATGGTGCATAAAATGGTCTAATTATTGAAGTGGTCACACCTCAACATTAATCGAGGAACAGAAGTAAATTTAATTACTTAATTTATCATGCTTCAACATTATTCAAGAACTAAGAGAAATATATAGTTTTGTTCCTTGAATTTATTCAGGAGACCTAAGATTTTTTTAAACGACAACTCAGACACAATAAAAATATTGGACCTATAAATCAGTTATCAAACATTTAATAAAACACAAAAATATATAATAAAACTATTTATATCATATATCAATTACAGTAATTAACAAAATCTAATATATGGCATAAAAAGGGGAAAACAAAGCTACAGTTAAGGAAAACACAATCCCCCTCTAAGGAAATTCGCAGAGAATAAGAAGTAAAATAAACAAAGAGATAAATTAGCTGAAACACAAGGTAAACACCTCCAAGAGGTAACTCTAAATCTGGGTGAAAATCAACTGCCATACACAGAGATGATTCAAGGAATTGAAATGCTAGGAGGGATTGAATACCAGGATGGGAAGTCGATCATGAAAATCATTGGGCAAGGGAAGAGTGAAGGTGTAGATCCATTACTCATTGATGAGAAAAATTTTGATAGGCAATACGCCATGGAAGGCCAGGGAATTTGTAGAGACAACAAAAGACAATAACCAGGCATGAAGTAAAGGCGTAGAGCCATTGGGCCCCAAAAATGAAGAGCTCTATATGAGTTTGTTGAGGTTATATAACCCATCAAAATTAGCAGAGGAAAACCAAGTAAAATCGTAGAGAAATAAATAAGGGATTTTTTTTAGTCTTTAAGGGTGAACAAAGAGCTTCCCCACCCATACACATAGGCCTACTTAAGTCACAGAATTTTGGAGAGGATAAATTATAAAAGAATGTTGAGCAATGGAGGTTGACCCAGAGTTGGGATCTCATAAAAACAGAAGGAATGTAATGAATAAAAATGTTGAGCATTGAAGGAAGCATAGGACTCAACACTCTCCACAAAAATGCATGGAAATAGTAAATAAAAATGATGAGAATTGAAGGAAGCATAGAGCTCAACACTCTCCACAAAAACACAGAGAAATAATGAATAAAAATGTTGAGCATTGAAGGAAGCATAGATCTCAACACTCTCCACAAAAACGTAGGGAAATAATGAATACAAATTCTGAGCATTGAAGGAATCATAGATCTCAACACTCTCCACAAAAAAACAAGGAAATAATGAATAAAAATGCTAAGCATTCTCCTGGAAAAATCATTGAGGGATTAAAAGAAAAAAAACATAAAAGAATTTGTTGAAGCTGAGCGAGGATGCTTTCAATCACAAGGGGAACTAAAACTCATTAAGATCTTTAAGAATTTAGCAGAGTGACGTAGACCCCCGACCCGCGGGCCGAGATCCACACAGGATTGTCCTAAATTCTCCTCAAGTTGAAGTAGCTCCCTTGGGTCCCTATTGGAACCTCTCGAATCCGATCCACAGGTCCTTCGTGAAAACCTTCCCTACGCAACTTAACACCAAGCGCGAGCCTTACATCACCATGCGACCACAACTGGGCCTTACTGCAAGCGCCTTTTGCAACTTGCTAGTTCATGAGTCGATGACCTTGAGTCCTCTTTCTCCAAACCTCCGATACCCGAGATGCGATACGGGTATGGCTCCCTCCTCTCTAGCACCTGCTACATATAACCGTAGGCTAGGATAAACACTAGAACTACACACAACTTCACACTTCCCTAATGAAGGCCTCTCACCATCCATTCACTCTTCTCAAGGATCTCGGGCCAAAATGACTTAGCGTCCTTCCACCTGAACTTAACTTCTGCGAGATGATTTTGACCTTCATCTCCCTTTGAACACTTAAAAGGTTCTATCCCTCCTAAGATTTCACTTGCAAATTCAAGCCTCCAAAAGGAATCTTGCTCGCACTCCTTGTGGCAATCTTTCAAATAACTTCCTGTTATTTGAGTCTTTGACCCTGTGCACTCTTTGCAACAATGGTCCTTCAACCTTCACCTTAGTTGATAAATCCAAAGATTTCAACCAGCCTACACACACGTTGCATGGATCTGTGCTTCACCTGCACTTCTAATGGTATGAGAACAATGATATCTCTCTTGAGATTTCTGAGATAAAACTCAGACCCCCGTCAACGTACACCTTGCGGACATTCACTACACTCCTTGCAGGAATTATCAGGGCGAGAAACAATTCAAACTCATTCTTTTTCTCTCTCAGACTTCATATATTCAACATGAAATCATACAGATGACACAACATTGAAATAAATGCATAACAGAGAAACAAATCAAATGTAATCATACCATTTAACTAATGTAAATAATAAGCATCATAACACCATGAAAATTGAGTCAAAGCTTCATATATTAACTCAAGTGTTCCCGTACATGGGTTCTTCTCTACAGTTCTCTGCTACATCTCTACATCTTATGAATTCTGAATGATAATATGTTCCTTGTTACAATGATACAAGGTTGAGGGTGTCTATATTCGTTTTCCCTCCTACGCTTCTAAATTGTCTAATCTATTAAATTTAAATATACCTACTTGCATTAATTACTCATAAATGCTTCTACATTCAACAGATGAGAGAAACGCTCAAGATCTGTTTACAACATATAGATATAAATGTAGGTACGCTTCCCCTAGCTATTACATTAATATCCGCTCATTAATTTTTCAAAACATTTCAAAATGTGCACTGGTGCTTTTCCAATTGTCTTCCACCTTTATGCTTGCTTGATTGGCTGCGTACGATGCTCTTGCATCATACTCCCTCGCTTGAAAATTTTCATGAACTCCTGTTCATGAGCTCTTGGATGGTCTATCCATGCCTAAGAATTGTTGCTTCATCCTCCCAACTGGCATCTTCAACTGGATGTCCCTTCCACTTGACCAAGTATTCAAAATACTCCTTTCTCTTGGTCTTCCTGCTAATCCTCTTGTCAATTATGCTTTCCATCTATGGATTTTTAGCTACAGGATTTTTTTTTGTCCATCGAACCTCTTTTTGTTCCTCCTCTTCTCCTAGTTCTTCAGCTCTGTAAGGGTACAAATCCACAACATTGAATATCGGTGAGATTTTGACCCCATCGGGTAATTCAATCTCATATGTGTTTGCCCCAAATTTCCTTATGACCTTACACGGTCCAATCTTTTTCATCTTCATCTTATTATATGTTCCCCTTGGGAATCTCTCCTTCTTCAGATGCATAAGAATCAAATCACCAACTTCAAATTGAAGTTCTTGCCTGTGTTGATATGCTCTCCTCTTGTATTCTTGACTTGAACTCTGCAATCACTCCTTAACTCGGCTGTGAAGCTCTTTCATTCCTTCTGCAAAGTCCTCTGCACTAGCACTCCTGAATTCATTTTGTTCTGAATCTTTCAATTCAGAAACTCCCCTTGGTTGCATTCCATATACAATATGGAATGGACTCTTCCTTGTGCTTCTATTGGGTGAGTCATTGTAAGCGAATTCTGCCTATGGCAGAATGTGATCCTATTGACTGTGGTGTTCAGTCACTAAGCTCCTCATCAAATCTCCCAAGCTCCTATTTACGACCTCTATCTATCCATTCGTTTGAGGATGATACACTGAGCTAAAAGACAAACTTATCCCCAACTTCTTCCATAAGGTCCTCTAGAAATGTCCCATGAACTTGGTATCTCGATCAGAAATGATACTCTCTGGAAAGCCGTGAAGTCCGACGACTTCCTTGAAGAACAGGTTCGCAATATGAGTTGCGTTGCTGGTTTTCTGGCATGGTATGAAATGTGCCATTTTTGAAAATCTGTCGACTACCACAAAGATTGAATCATATCCTCTATGTGTTCTTGGAAGTCCCAATATGAAATCCATGCTCACTGTGTCCCACAACCTTTATGGTATGGGTAATGGTTGATATAACCCTATGTTCTTCCTTTTTCCTTTAGTGTGCTGACAAATTCTGCACCTGTCCACAAATTTATTAACATCTGTTCTCATCCCTGGACAATAATATGAGCTATTCAACTTTGAGAATGTTTTATCATGACCAAAATGTCCGGCCAATCCTCCACTATGTTTTTCCTTTAGAAAATTCTCCCTCATGGAGCATTTCGGAATACATAGTTGATTCCCCCTGAACAATAATCCATATTCGATCATGTATTCAGTCCATTGGCTTCTATCGCTGAGAACTGGATTCTTAGATGCCTCATATGCCTCCTTGAAGTCTAGATCATCTCTTTACATTTCTTTTATGTTATCAGAACCCAAAGTCTCGACTCTGAATTCCTGCATAAGAAAACATTTCCTTCTCAAAGAATCAACAACTTTGTTAGCAGTTCCAGAAATAAGCTTAATCACAAAAGTGAAATTATGCATGAATTCAACCCATTTAGCATGTTTTTGGTTCAACTTCTCCTGTCGAGTCACAAATTGTAAAGCATGATTATCGTTGTACAAAACAAACTCCTTGGGAACCAAATAGTGTCTCCATTTATTTAGTGCTTGTATGACTGCATAGAATTCCTTGTCATATGTGGAGTACTTAATCTTTGCCTCATTCAGTTTTTCACTAAAATATGCGACCAACCTTTCGTCTTGGCTCAAGACCGCTCCAATTGCAAATCCACTCATGTCACACCTGACCTGGAATGTCTTGCTGAAATCTGGCAAAACTAGAATTGGTTGCTTAGTGATCTTCTTCTTCAGTAGGTTGAATCTCTTCTCTGCTTCCTCTGTCCAGTGAAAAGATTTATGTATTTTCTTCACTGTATCCATCATTGGTGCGTTAATTCCATTGAAGTTTCAGATAAATTTCCTGTAGAATCTATCCAAACCATGGAAGCTTCGAACTTCAAACACGCTCTTTGGTGATGGTCAATTCTTAATCGCCTCTATCTTTTCTGTTTCCATCTTCAACTCATTTGCAGAGATAATAAAACCCAAATAAATGAGTTATGTCCTCATAAACGACAATTTCTCATATTGATAAAAAATTTCTCTTGTTGTAATCTCCTCATTACTGCAGCTAAATGATTTAAGTGTTCTACTTCACTTTTGTTGAAAATTAGTATATCATCAAGATATACAATGACGAATTTTCCAATGAAATCCTTCAATACTTCGTTCATCAACCTCATGAAAGTATTGGGTGCATTTGTTAATCCAAATGGAATGACAAGACATTCATATAGCCCCTCATTCATCTTGAATGCGATCGTCCATTCATCACCTTCTCTCATTCTAATTTAGTGATATCTTCTTTTCAAATCAATCTTTGAAAAAAACTTTGCTCCACTCAAGCAATCCATCAAGTCATCCATCCTTGGCAATGAAAATCTGTATTGGATGGTAATCTTATTGATTTCCCTTGAGTCTGTACACATTCTCCAGCCTCCGTCTTTCTTTGGGCTGAGCATTGTCGGAATAGTACATGAACTCAAGATCTCCCAAATCAATCATTTGTCCATTAAGTCCTAGACCTGTCTCTTAACTTCTTCATTTTCCTGCGACGTCAACCTATACATGGCTTTGTTTGGTAAGCTAACTCTAGGTATAAGATCGATATGATGGCTTATACTCCTGATAGGTGGCAACGAACAAGGTAGTTCATCCACTACTATATCAACAAACTCTCCTAGCAACTCCTCGATTTCTTATGGTAAATCATCTATTCTCGTACTGGTCAAAACAATTCTGGGCTTCCTGACCACAATAAATTGTGTGTCTTCTTTCTTCTTAACCTCATTAAGAAGTTAATTCCCGCTCATGAGAAGTACAGTGTTACTCATTTCTGTTTTCACTTCTTTATCCTTAATATACAGCAACATGTGAGTCCTACCATTTTTTTCCAGGGTGTACATGTTCTTTCTCCTATCATGAACTACGTTTCTATCATATTTCCATGGTCTACCCATCAATAGATGACAAACATCCATGGAAATGACATCACATAATATTTCATCTTTATATCCTCCTATTTTAAGTTCAACTAAACAATGTTTAGTGACATTTACCTGATGTCCTTATTGTAACCACAAAACTCTGTATGGGCTTGGATGTACAACAGTCTCCAGCTCCAGCTTTGTTAGCATGTTTTTAGACAGAGGCAGAGTATGCGTGTTTGTCATCGATGGTGAATATCAACACGATTAGTAGCGTAGTGATATATGCGTGTTTTCCATTAATGGCTAAGATCGGCATGATCAAAAGCGTAGCAATATTGGCAAGATCAGCAGTGTAAGCTCAGAAGGAGGAAATCAGTCAAAGAATGACAAAGGTTTCGTTTCGTAGTTTTGCAGATCGAAAAATCCAAAGGAAATAGGTTCAAACTCGCGATATGTGAAATCGGTCAAAGCACAACAAAGGTTTCGTTTCGGAGTTTCGCAGGTCGAAAACTCCAAAGGAAAGAGGTTCAAATTCATGATATGCAAAATCGCAATAACAATCCTGACTGTTGGAGTCATAGGACACGTGGCAAGCGATTGGAGTTTTTGTTGTCTTTTACATTGGAGGAGTCAACGGAGTGTGATGTGAGAACTCGTGATATGTGAGATCAATAGAAGATCTGCACCATCAAATCATCGAGATTGTGGACCATTGATCAGGCATGACAAAGGCCTGTGAAGTTGAAAAATAGTGATAAGATTTGAACCGTTGATTCAAGAAGGACATGTGGTGAAATCACAATAATATCTGGACCATTGGTTCCATAGGACACATTGTGAAAGATCATCATTTCTCTGACTGGAATGACAAAGGAGCGAAGCACTCGTTTGATTGGAGAGTGGTCATATCTGGTAGTCACATCATTGAGAGCTGGAGAGCAGAGCTAGAGAAGTCAAGCTCTATTTCGGAGTTCGTAACATGGAGAGTCGAGAGGATTCATGATAGAATACCTAAGACGTGAAAGTGTGAAATGCGTTTTCAAATAAGGCTGTGGTCACAACCAATGGTTACATCTGTGGAAGATGGAGGAAGAAGCTAGCAGTGTTAAGCTCCATTTCAGAGTCTTGACGTTCATGACTTGGAGTATCGAGAACCTTTACCACATGAATCACGATGAGATCTGGACCATCAAATCAATGGATATCTCGACCGTTGATCAGGTTTGATGAAGTTTATAAGTTCACAAAATACGAAGCGCCTTTTGGCACAACCTATGGTCACCGTCGGTGGTCACGTGTGGAAGAAGAAGACAACGGTGTTAAGCTCCATTTCGGAGTCTCGGCATTTGTGACTTGGAGTATCAAGAACCTTCACTACAAGAATCGCGATGAGATATGGATCGTCAGATCAATGGAGATCTCGACCGTTGATCAAGCTTGATGAATTTTATAAGTTCACGAAATAGGAAGCGCCTTTTGGCACAGCCTATGGTCATCGCCGGTGGTCACGTGAAGGGAAGAAGCTAGCAGTGCTAAGCTCCATCTCGGAGTCTCGGTGATCATGGCTTGGAGTGTTGAGATCCTTTATCACAGGAATGCCGAGATGCGAGATCATGAAACTCAAATTCTATTTAGCGCTCGGTCACAGCTAGTGGGCATATCAGATAACCAAAAAACCCTATTGATTTAATCCAATGGTGCAGGTGATTTTGAATATGATCGGAGGGCTACTGGTGCACTTCACAGTGTAACTGCTAGAAACATCTAATGGTCTCTTCCAAAGGATGAGCTCGACTATGATGAAGAAGACGAAGAGTCTCAACTATTCCAGAGGCGAAGGAATCTTAGTATAACACTCAGTGATGTTGGACGCATGCGTGGAACCTCCAGAGAAGCTAAAGAGTTTCAATGATGATCAGGTAGAGTACTCGACATGAAAAGAAGAAGCAAAACATAGAGGGAGTTGAGGTTATAGGTAGGGGGATGTGACAAAGGGAAGTGCGAGTAAACACCCCATTGTGGAGAACAGCGGGAGGGGGAGAGCATGTAGGAGCTTGGTGCATATTGCATGCACAAGGAGCACAGAGACTATAACAATGTAGAACAAAGAAGAGATATAGGTTGTTGTGGTTGAGTGTGATTGAGGTATGAAGAAGGAGGCAGAGCGTAGCAGCATAAATGCACATAAGGGGAATGGTGCATTGAAGGGATATGGTGCAGAGAGCATAAAAGGCAAAAGAGCAGAAAGTGCAAGGAGTGTGCATAAGACATTGATGCAGACAGAGCAACGCAGTGTAGCAGAACAATGATGAGACTGGTAAGCCATTGAAGAACTTTATATCACTGTAATAAATCTTAATAGCAAAGATTTAGATTTCAGGGTGGTAGGGAGGTGCTAGGGAGGACTATTGTCCTCAGAGGTTCAAGTGGGTGCTTGAACACAAGGAGTTGTAGCTTCCTTCTAGTTGGTGCTAGAGAAACTGAGTTGGTGCTTCCTTCTAGTTGGTGCTAGAGAAACCAGGGAATTGTAGCTTCCTTCTAGTTGGTGCTAGAGAAACCGGGGAGTTGGTGCTTCCTTCTAGTTGGTGCTAAAGAATCCAGAGAGATGGTGCTCTCAGCAAGTAGCAGCTTGCAAAACAAAGTTTGTAGCCTCATTATGAGTTGGTGCTCATATGTATGATAATGTAAAGAATGTAAAGATTACTTATCATATAAAGAAGAAGAGGTTTTTACCCTATATTTTCCTCAAGAGATATCTATATCTGTGTATCTCATATGTGTGACTGATGTTGAATGTTCTATTGCTTACTTCCCTGCATTATTGTGATTGTCATTAAATGTTGTGTAAAGAGTTTAAAATAAGCATAATTGTTTAATCCCAGTAACAACTGATTCACCCCCCCTCTCAGTTGTGGAACAAGATTTTCTACCATCTCTGTAGATATGAGATTATATGTTCTACCACTATCCACTATAACCTTGCATACTCTATCCTTAGTTTTGCAAATAGTCCTAAACAAACTGTTTCTTTGGGCTGGGTTCTCTACCTTCTTCTCCATCTTCAAGAGAAATTTCCTCATCATCAAAGATCTTTCACCCTCAGCTTCTTCTACCTCAACATTCCATCCTTGGGCTTTGGCAATGTGAGTTTCACCACCATCTTTCTTCCTATCTGAACACTCATAGGATTTATGTCCAATTTTTCCACAGACGAAGCATTTCACTTCACCTCCCCTGCCTCTTCCTTTTCCTTTGGATCGAGGAAAAGTATTTCTATCAACATACTGCCTTCCTTGTGAGCTTCCTCCTCTCTCTGGTTGAGTTTGAGGTTTCTTCCCCTCTTCTTTAGGTTTTTGATTTCTGTCTTGCGCAATCTTTTTGCCTCTGGCTTGACCTCTACCTCAGCCTCTTTGACCTTGATTCCGGTTCATCTTCTCTTCAGCTTTTAGAGATATCTGATAAGCATCTTCCACATTTCGAATGGTCATCATGCTCATCTCATCTTGAATGTCATATCGCAGACCATTCATGTACCTGGCAACTTTTTCATCATCGCTTTCCCAATGACCTGCTTTGATGTTTATCCTGTAGAATTATTCAGTGTATTCTTTCACTGACATCAGCTTCTATCTCAAATTTTGCATCCTTCGAAACAGAGTAATTTGAAAATCCCTCGGTATAAACTTGGATTTCATCTTTGCAACCATTCTATCCCAGTTTTTTATTTTTTTCTTTCCCTTTCAGCGTCTGTCAGCCTGTAGTTCATCCCACCATAGTGTTGCATGCCCTTTAAGTCTAGTAACGACATGTTTGACTTTCTTATCTTCCTCGACATCCTCATAGTCGAAGTATTTTTCTAGAGCTCTAATCTAGTCTAGAAGTTCTTCAAAATCCAAGTTGTCTTCGTACATTGGAATGCCCATTTTTTCTCTAGTACCTATCCTTGCAATAGCCCTGAATAGGCATTCATCTGTAGCATCTTCGACCAAAACTTCTTCTCCTTCTATTCCAGCTTCATTTTCACTTTCATCCTCGCTGATATCCACAGTGTTGACTGTGCACCTCTTTGTTGTCTCCATAGCATCAAGCCTGACATGTAATTCACGCATTTCTCTTTCCCTTGCTGGATCAGGCATTGCCCTGTCTCTTCTTCTCGTCGGCATGGTTGAAAAATTTCTCTCTTTTCTCTCTGCTACAGAAGCAAATAATTTGTTATGTGCTCTGATACCACTTGACGTAGACCCCCGAACCTCGGGCTGAGATATGCACAGGATCATCCTAAATTCTCCTCGAGACAAAGCAGTTCCCTCATATCCCTATTGGAACCTCTCAAATCCGATCCATAGGTCCTTTTTGAAAACCCTCCCTGTGCAACTTAACACCAAGAACGAGCCTTACATCAGCATGTGACCACAACCAGGCCTTAGTGCAAGCACCTTTTGCAACTCACTAGTTCGTGAGTCGATGACCTCGACTCCTCTTTCTCCAAACCTTTGATACCAGAGATGATATACGGGTATGGCTCCCTCCTCGCTAGCGCCTGCTACATATAACTGTAGGCTAGGCTAAACACTAGCACTACTCGCAACTTCTCACTTACCTCATGAAGGCCTCTCAATGTTTGTTCACTCTTCTCAAGGATCTCGGGCCAAAATGACTTGGCGTCCTTCCACCTGAACTTGATTTCTGTGAGATGATTTCGACCTCTGTCTCCCTTTGAACACTTCAAAGGTGCTATCCCTCCTGAGCTTTCACTTGAAAATTCAAGCCTCCAAAATGAATCCTGCTTTCACTCCTTGTGGCAATCTTTCAAATAACTTCTGGTTATTTGAGTCTTCGACCCTGTGCACTCTTTGCAATAGTGGTCCTTCAACCTTCACCTTAGTTGATAAATCCAAATATTTCAACCAGCCTACGCACACCTTGCACGACTCTGTACTTCACCTGCACTTCTGTTGGTATGAGAACAACGAGATCTCTCCTGATCTTTCTGAGATAAACTCAGACCCTCATCAACGTACACCTTGTGGACGTTCACTGCACTCCTTGCAGGAATTCTCAGGGAGAGAAACAATTGAAACTCATTCTTCTTCTCTCTTAGACTTCATACATTCAACATGAAATCATACACATGACACATCATTGAAATAAATGCATAACAGAGAAACAAATCAACTGTAATCATACCATTTAACTAATGTAAATAGTAAGCATCATAACACCATGAAAATTGAGTCAAAGCTTCATATATTAACTCAAGTGTTCCTGTACATGGGTTCTTCTCTACAACTCTCTACTACAGCTCTACAACCTATGAATTCTGAATGATAATATGTTCCTTGTTACAATGATATAATGATGAGGGTGTCTATATCCATTTTCCATCCTACGCTTCTAAACTATCTAATCTATTAAATTTAAAATCTACCTATTTGCATTCATTACTCATAAATGCTTCTACATTCGACAGATGAGAGCAACACTTAAGATCTATTTACAACATCTAGATATAAATGTAAGTACGCTTCCCCTAGCTATTACATTAATATCCACTCATTAATTTTTCAAAACATTTCAAAATGTGCACTGGTGCTTTTCCAGTTGTCTTCTGCCTTTATGCTTGCTTGGCTGGCTGCGTACGATGCTTCTACATCACAGAGGATTTAAAATCTATTAAACAATTGCAGAGGTTACATTCAGTTCACGTAGGGAAAATGAAAATCGCAGAGATCTTACAAAATTAGTGAAGGATTTAAAATATATTAAACAATTGCAGAACCATTTTATTCTAAATACATCATACAAAAACTAGATGGAGCGTCTATATTCTAAAGACATATCATAGAAAAACAAATGCACATTGAACGAATTTTAAAGCTTGTACATATTAAATCTGAATACAATACAATTCTCAATAAAATACCGCAGTCGACGATGTTCTCCCACGCTTGTGCTCCATCCATATCCCCGCTTTCTAATCATGAATAATTCACTGGTACCACCCAACCAACTCTATGGGTACTCTTCTTCCCCCTTAGCCCCCCGATCCGCAAAGGGGCCACACACAAACTCAACCAGAATCCTCTAGCTCCCAGCTTGCCTCGCCAGGTAGAGCCACCACTCTATCTCTCGAGTTGGGTATCCCAACTCTCACGAGTAAAATGAATCCAAATTTTTGCACCATAACCTTACTCATCACCAGTGTCCCACATTCCTCCTCTCATCCATTTCTTTTATAGAATTTCCATGGTGACAACTTGCCATTTGCACATTTAATTTATTTTTTTTAATTTAATTATGAATTATTCCCCCCATACACTTGACACCCATTCCCTTAGTTGCACAAGTAAATCCACAATTTAATTTAATTAAAATTTAGTTTCCCTCACCAATCCTAAAAGTCCTCCTAAAATCACTCCTACTTGTCCCTTTATTCCCTTTATTTTCCATTTATGACTGACACCTTTCTAAAACAGAGTTGAGTTAAAATAAGAATGTTCTCTAGTTAGACTAGAATTTAGATACCTTTCTATGCTTAGACATTCTTGTACACTTTATTTATTTTTATTTTTATTTCTAATTTTGGTATTTACTTGCACAATGTGTATTAAATCACTCTCTAGATTTATTTTTATTTTTATTGATTTCTTAAGTTGATTTACTTCACCCCTCATTATTTAATTTATAAAATTAGCTTTTATTCTTCTTACTAATCTTAGACTTAGGCTTAGTTACATTTTTTATTTGCACGAGCTTAGAACCTTAGGGATTATTTTTAATAAATTCATTCTTTAGTTAAATAATTAATCAATTAATTAATTCGGTAGGTGCTCAAAATTTTATAAGGTTTAACATTTGCTCAAAGTTTTCTAGGCCACCTAGATTCATTGACTCATTTTTTTTTAAATACCACAACGTTCTCTTCAAGATGCACTTCATGCTCCAAGGGTGCCACTTGCCTTTGATTCAAATTTTAATTATAGGGCATGCCCTTCAAGACACACTATGTGCTCCATGGTGTCACTCGACTTTGACTAGTTTTGGTAGTTGTCCAACCCTTGGAGTTATTACTCCATTCAGGTGACCTTGTGAGAGAGTAAGGGCCTCTGAGGAATAAGCACCCTGCCTTATTGCACACCCCTTAGAATCTTCTTGAGTGACTGTCTCAGTCTGCCCTCACAACATCGTGGATCTCTCGAACTAGGTAATTGTTAAACTATAGTTAGAGCCATGACGTGAGTGATAGTAGGCTTTGACAGGGATGCTTCCACACCTCTCCCTCAATATATTATTGTTTTTCATGGCCCCTTCACTCCTTATGTGAGTCATATTAGAAAGAAATCACCAGCCTACATCCATCAACGAAACATTGTCAGTGATCTACAAACAACATCATAATATACCCAATCATATGTCACATATGTATAAAGGAAATACTCAAACAAATACAATCCACTCCCTAACTCAATCTGTCAAATTTCCTGCACACTCAGGGGAAACTTGTCAATAACATATGCCAACACATAGTTATCAAATAACATAGCATGATAATCCATCAACATCATCATAAGAATCCATAAGAGAACAAACAACCATATACTAAAACTGGATCACTTGCACGCAAGTGTCCTCAAAGAATAAATCAATAACATGTGCTCACAAGAGTGGAATATTACATAAATATGGAGAGCACTAATTAATAGCATGAATAGGTTTTCATTATTAAAAATCTATTGTGTGTGTTTAACCTATTCAATGATTGATAGTGTGAATGGGTCTCTATTCTAAAAGTTTGTAATTTTGATAGCTACATTGTTTAGATGACTACATTTAGCCACCAAAGATATTTATTCGGCTTTCAAAATATTCTAAATATTGATTACATGCTTTGACTCTATGGCTTAAGTAAAATCTTCTTATGGTGGTGGTGAGATAGATCGTGGGTTGGACTTGGTTGGGGTAAATAATATAATAACAGTTGGACCACAATAAACTCCATATGTGGATTACTAAGTAAGGAATGTTCTAATACATCGAATGATTCTCTAGATATGTCCCTTGTTTCATTCCAATTGTTCATTTCTTTTTGGGGTAAATGTTCTCTCCTTAAGGAAAGCATTAACAAAAAAAACCCATTCATTTATCTTGCCAACGTAGAGCCTTACTCACCTCAACCTTTATGTTCCATAAATTTTTATTAAATTTCTATGCTTTAAAAAAAAATAAATTATATTAATATGGGAGTGAGAGTGAAATACTTGAACTTTACAATACTTTTCAACTTAGATAATATTTTTACCAGGGGTGATCCTATTTTTTATAATCAATTGAACGGATTCCACACATTTTTTGATAGCCATTAATAGGATACATCAATATGACATTGGAGCATTGGAACTTAGGGGTGAGAGATCCTATTGTTCCTTTAGGACCGTGTCTACATCATGAAGCAATTTAGTTTCTGTTAGCTCTTCTCATAATTAATTATTGTTTCAAGTTAATTTGGTATATATCATTTCATAGTTTTTCATATGTAGTGATCCTAAGAAAAAGTTTGAGTCATCTTTTTTTTTTTGGCTACTTGTAGGATTTTTTTGTTGTTTTGAACAAGGTGGTTGATGTTTTGAATGAAAAAAAAAATTCTTTTTTAAGTTCAACATATATTATTACTATTTGAACCTATTACACATAGGTATGGAATTTCCAACATGATTATTCCATGCAACATTCTCACCCAAGTTTCATAGACCAACATATATTTCACCATTTTCCAACACATTTTGTCTAAGCATGTTGCATTTGACTAAAGTACAATAACCATTTTTGTTTCTACATCGTATTGTTTTACTTGAACTTCTCTAGTTCATTTAATTTTATTTTTCAATTTGTAGTACATGGAAATATTTCTATCTATCCTCTTTGGCTTTACATCTCCTACCATCATGGCCCATAGTCTAAGTACATTCAATTAGTTTTTGTTTAAGATGAGGAAGTACTTTCAATGTATTACAATACTTTAAATAGGTCAAATCATGTGGTTT
>ML882512.1:0-10477 GCA_009831015.1 Picea engelmannii
AGAGCTAGATCTAGGGTGTAGAAAAATGTAAGAGGTGTTGGGATCAAACAAAAAGGTGTGGGAGGCCTTGGGATTGATGCCAAGGAAGGTGAGAGGTCTCAAATAATTTTTAAAACATCATTTGTGGAGTTTCTAGAAGAGGGGGGCATAACTCCTCTTGGAGGGGGGCAAAAAAAGGGTGAAAATGAAGAAATGGAGGGGAATTAATGAAAGAACAGGAGTGAGATCATCCTAGGAGGTGATGTGGGGGTCAAAGGGAGTCATAACTTATGAGAGGGGGCCGCAAATAAGTCACAGCAACCTCCACCAAGGAAAAACGTCAATCCCGCTAGGGGGCCATTATTTTTGAGTGTAGAAGGTGGGTAAGGGGTTAGAATAGGTTGGAAAAGGTTGGGAGGGTTAGGTAAAGTCTAATCTTTCTCTTTTCCACCTTCAAACTAACCCATTAACTCTCTTTTACAAAAATTACAAAAATGACTTAGCAATTAAAATTGTTGTTTTGACTGACTTTGACTCCGAGTGGACAAATGCATAGCAAACTTTGTCCGACTGAGCTGAAACTTGGTCTATGGGTGTAGGGGGTGCCTTTCCATTTCTTTTGAGCACAAATACCCCTATGAAAAACCCCAAGACCCAATTTTTACAATATTTGCTCAAAAACATTTAATTAATTAAATAATTAAAATTCCAACCTTAGGAAAATTAATTAATTTTAATTAATTAAAAAAAAAACTATCTAGACTCGACGAAATTCCGCGAAACTTTCTACACTGTCTGGCATGGTCATCTACATCATTCCTAAACAACAGCTACCAAAGGATGAGACCATTAGAACGTCGTTCACCACTTTGGAGGAATTATTGCATGTGTGAGGGAAAAATTCATGGGAAATCAACCAGGCTAAAAATCCCAATTGACAACCTGAGGATAAAAAACCCTCGGTGAAAAGAACTCTCCCAATGAAAACATCCCAAGGTACCTGACCTAACTATGATCCATGCAGACTTATTACATTATTAACCCACGCAGGGGTGCAGAAATTTCGTTTACAAAAATTTGTGCTGGAGCATAAAATGCCCAAGTAGAACCAATACTGTCTTCGACATACTTGCATCTGATGATGCATACTTCATGGCACATGAGTTGACCCCCTAGCTGAATAGTCGGTCAACAGGTAGCATGTGAGCATATTGTGATAAATGCTTAATGTAATCATTTGCCAGATACAACTAACATCTCCTTTAGGAGAAACTTCTTATGTTAGTTCCAGGTTTCCATTGAGGAATGTTTGATCACAACACTATAAGAGTGTTGACCTCATTTCGTATTGTATTTCTTACTTTTGATCTTTGCTTCAGATAGGCCACAAGTGATAGCTCTAAAGGAGCTACTGTGATGATTATTCGTGCTATTGCTTTATCTACTATCATCAAAAGGAGTATTATTCTTGCTTGTTGTTTTGTTGACCTTGTTTCAGGTCACAAGTGATAACCCTGGGGAAGCTATAGTGAAGGTTGTTGAAGGCAACATATTATATGAGAAATGAAGCAAACTGTGTAAATGACCATATACACTCATGTACCAAAGAAGATGAAGAAGAAGCTATCTCTTGAGATTCAGGTATCTCATATGAAGATTGATTGAAAGGAGCAAAAGGCTGCAAAGATGATCGAACATTAGAACAGGAAGCAAATCTTGTTTGAAGCCTGACTTTGTATTTAGACTTGGTATTCAATACCAAGTATACCATGTAAGAGATAAGTAAGTCCTTATAGACTTAGAACAAATCGAGAGTAAGCCTGATCTCACAAAGGATCAGATGAAGAGACAACTTACAGGACTGGGAGATAGATGTCGTGAGAAGACTAGATCGTAGCTTCCGAAACTTCTAGGAGATATGAAATCTCCTGGGAAGATTCCCTTGTTTCAGTAACAGAGAAGGAAGCCAGTCAGAAAGACTAGGATATGGATTCTTCCGTGAGACTAGAAGAGAAATCAGTATTGACTTCCAAAATTGATCGATACAGATCAAGCATGTTGTAGATGTACAAAGCTTGATGTGTGTCTAGAGGATTTTCCCAGCAAGAGGGAGAAGACTATGACGAGACACTTACTCCAGTAATTGAAGAAATAGTTCGAATATTTATGAAGACAACCATAACAACCAAGATTCATATATAGTATGAGATGCAGGGGGAGCAATCCCCATATTTAAAATCAAGTGGCAGTTGTTGCATTACATTAGTTGGGCCATGGAGACATGACTACAATGAAAGATAAAGTTACCTCCATGAATGAAGAAGAGCTAGCTTCAGTATCAGTTATTGAGCCACTCTCAGTTTCAGATGAAACTGTTGTCGTGATAGAATAAGAGGAGTTACTCTCAGATTTTAGCAGCCACAGTGAGAATGAAGCAGTCATTCTCAGCCTTAGAGCAGCTGCTGGTGCAGAGTCCCAGGTTCCAGAAGGAACAGTTGCAGAAAGAGGAGAGGACATACTGTCAATCAGTGAGACAGATAGTTCTTTGAAGAAAGCACATAGAGCTAGCACATGATTGTGCATATTGAGTTGCAGCTAAGCAAGTGTACCAGATTGGTACAATGTAATGATAAAATTTGATTTGAGGATTGAAGATAGAAAGACTCATGTCTGCCAGTTGAAGGAAGCTTTGTATGTATTGAAGCAAGCTCCTAGAGTTTGATACAAGCAGAATTTACAGTTTCCTGAAGAGCTTGGGATTTACCAAGACTAAAGTTGATTCTAACCCTTATCTCAAGGTTATGAATGATGTGTTAATATTATGGTAGCTGTGGGAGGTATTTATCCCCACGTGTGAACCTGACGAGAAAAGAAGACTCCGGGAAGCAAGAGAAACTCTAATGAGTTGGCTAATAACCCTAGAAGCCTTGTCGGCTCAAGAAGATAATTTATATTAGGCTATTGGCCTCCAAGAGAAGAAGTCGGTCAGAATTAATAATAATATACTGAACAAACACTTATCTAGAAGGAAAAGTCGGCCCCAGCAAAACTGGTAGAACCACTATAAATACAGGGCGCCAGTTCTCATTTGTCACATCTCAGAATTGCAGTTCTGCAGTTTGGTGCGCACTGCAGTTGCAGTTTGGTGCGCAGGTTTGGAGGAAGAGCTGGTGCAGCTGCAGCATCAACAAGTTCTTAGTTTTGGCTTGAATATCTCTTGGCTAAGGTTTGGGACTATCTGATCAGCTTTTGTGATGCGTTATCCTTGGGGATTGATGCGCTACTCTTTGTTTGGCTATCTAGCCTAGGGTTTGCTTCCGGAGGAATTCTCAGTCAAGGTTAAGGTGCTCGGAGGGAGGCTTCGGCCTATGGTTGGGTGACGAAGGTATCGTCAATGGTAAAATGAGCACACCATCTTCTATATTCTAACATGATGAGCCAATGATGTTACTACTATATGTAGATGATGTATCCTTGACAAGATGAAGAAAAGCTCATCACATATTGCAGAGGAAGCTTGCCACAGAGTTTGATGGAAGACCTAAATGCATTATCTCTTAGGTCTTGAAGCTTGGCAGAGCACAAAGAAGATCTTCCTTAACCAAGGGAAGTATGCAGTTAAAATGAAGAGGTTTGACATGTTGAAATGTAAATCCATGTTCACACCCATGGAAACAAAGTTGAAGCTCCTGGTTGACACTTCGTCAGAATTGATTGGTGCTACACTGTACAGACAGATCATTGGATCGTTGATGTATCTGACGAACACCAGGCCAAATGTCTGTTTTGTTTTGAACACCTTGAGTCAGTTTCTGGTAGAACCCAGACTGTTCACCTAGTTGCTGCAAAACATGTGATGAGGTACCTTAAGGGTACATTAGATTATGGTCTCAGTTATGATGGAGATCATGACTTCAGACTGAGTGGTTACACCGATTCATATTGAGCTGGAAGTGTTTTTTATAGAAGGAGCACTTGAAGATGTTGTTTCAGTCTGAGGTCAGCATTGCTCCGAGGTCAACATTGCTCTGAGGTCAGCATTGCTGAGGATGGCATAGTAGAGAGCAATTCAACATTGCTTCGAGCACGACAACAACACAATACATTGTTGCATGTTCCGCCAGTTGTGAAGCCATATGGCTTCGAATGTTGTTGACAAATCTATTTGATCTGGAGATGGAAGCCACCATGATCCTATGTGATAACCAGAGTTGTATAAAGATGATGGAGAACCTTGCGTTCCATGATGAGTCGAAGCACATAGAGATCCAGTATCTCTTCATTCGTGATATGTTGCAGAGGTGAGCCATAAAACTCCAATATGTTAGCACGGGTGAACAGGTTGCTGATGTGTTGACCAAGCCTCTATCTCGTGTAAAGTTTGAGAACTTTCAAGATAAGCTTGGTATAGTCCGAAAGGACCCCCCTCGAAAGGGGGAGTAGTGTTGATGTGCCAACTTAATTGTTGTGTTGATGTGCCAGCTTAATTACTATGGTGATGTGCCAGCTTAATTACTATGGTGATGTGCCAGCTTAATTGTTGTGATGATGTACCAACTTAATTGTTGTGATGATGTGCTAGCTTAATTGTTGTGATGATGTACCGACTTAATTGTTGTGATGATGTGCCGACTTAATTTCTGTGATGATGTACCGGCTTAATTGTTGTGATGATGTGCTAGCTTAATTGCTGTGATGATGTACCAACTTAATTACTTTGATGATGTGACAGCTTAATTGTTGTGATTCCAGCCTCGTGTTGATGACATGCCAGCTTCGTGCTGAGATGATGTGCCAGCCTCGTGTTGTGATGATGTGCTAGCCTCGTGTTGTGATGATGTGCTAGCCTCGTGATGATGTGCCAGCCTCGTGCTGTGATGCCAACTTTGTGTTGATGATATTGTGTACCCAGCTTCGTGTTGTGATGCCATCCTCGTGCTGAAGACTCTTAGCCTAGTGTTGATGTTGATGATGCTCCAGCCTTCGTGTTGTGATGTTGTTGTTGTTGATGATGCTTCAACCTTTGTGTTGTGATATTGTTGTTTTTAATGTTGTATCAACCTTGTGTTGTTATAGATGATGATGATGTATTAGTGTTATACTAATCCATGTTGATGCAGTTGATGATGATGCCACTTCAACTTCTTGCTGAAGTTGATGATAATGATGCCACTTTAGCTTCTTGTTGAAGTTGATGATGATGATGCCACTTCAACTTCTTGCTGAAGATGATGATGATGATGCCACTTCAGCTCCTTGCTGAGGATGATTATGATGATGATGATGTTATTTCATCTTTCATGCCAAAGATGATGATGTTACGTTAGCCTCACGCTGAAGATGATGATGATGTTACGTTAGCCTCATACTGATGAGGATGATGATGCCATTCCAACTCTCTGCTGTGAATGATGATATTGATGATGAGAAAAACTTTCGATGATTTATAGATATGCTAGTCAGTGTTCCAAGATGTTGTTGATGATGTTGCCCTCTCTCTCGCCTGATGTTGTTGTAGAATACCCTTCTTGTTAAGGGGGAGTGTTGAAATATTGTAACTGCAAAGAGTATTCTATTTATTATTGATGTATTATTCATTAGATCAATCCCCTTTAGTGGATTGATCATGTCGGGTATTGTAAATGACCAAATCCCCTTTTGTGGATTGGTCAAATCCTAATTGTAATAGGCTAAAAGAGAAGTCAGCCCCAAAATATATTAAAAGTGGTTATAACCACCTAGAATGAGAAGTCGGCCCTGCCAGTGAAAAGACACCTCTGTTTAGTGCCTGCCAGATTGTATAAATAAGAGAGGCTAGCGCCTCATTTGTTCACTCACTCACTTGATCATTAGAGTGCAAGTTTGGAGTTGCAGTTGGAGAAGAAGAGAGAGAGAGAGGCGCACTACTTGGGAGAGGACTTTTTGTGTTGTTTGGTTTATTCTCTTGGCATTGTATTGGCTATCTATATTAAGGAAGTTTTTGCTGGGTTTTCTCCCCCATGAAGGTTTCCCAGGATAAATGATGTGTCTCTTGTGATTGTGTATTTCTCAATGATCCTATCTATGCTATGGTTATCTAGTAAATTGAAAAGAAACCTAATAATAGCTTAAACTCTAACACTGTCACCTTTACATGATACCTCTTTCTATTTAGGGTTGATGGCCTAGGGGAGACGTCCCCGGTGACCTTGGGGTTTGAGAAGGCAAAGGTTAAACTGTCCATGAAAATATGCCCTCTCACAAGTCACACTGATCAGAAAGTCCCAAGGTTTTAACCAATGAAGGATTGAAGTATTAAGATGTACCTGCCCAGAACAAAGCAACAAGAAAAGATATCTTTTGCAAGTACAACTTACTTCATAAAACCATGGACTTTATCAATAAAAACAATAGTTGATATATGATGAAGCAAATAGAATTTTATAACAACAATGTTTATGAAATAATTGCTTCAAAATAAATGCCTTAAAATGGCTTCACAATGACCAAGAATAATTACTCAACAATAGCAAAGTACCAACATTTGTCGGAAGCAAATCAGGCAGTGTATAAATCAACTTTACAATTTCTTTTAGGTGCTTTTAATGCTACAATAGATGGTTGTAGCTTACTTTAGTAACAACAACAAATAGGTTAGTAGATTAGACTATTCTAAGGTTAGGAGTAGTTAGTAGAGAGCTTAAGGTAAAGGTTTTGATAGTGGTTTTTGTCAATCACTCAATTATAAGGCTTAGGTCAATGCTTTTTAAGGTAAATGCAGTGTTTTTAAGCTGCAGAAAATCTTGAAGGAACAAATGATAATAAGAGAACTAGAGACAAGAGGGTAAATAATTGAAGTGTTGGTAACCCGAGGCTTCAATCACCAAACCCTAGGGGTGAAACGGCTATTAGGAAGTAGGTAACCCTAGGCCCTAGTAGTTTTCCTCCTTCTTTAGCTCAAGGATGAAGTAGATGACGACTTAGATGAAGCAAAAAGTGCTAGGGTGTTGCAATGGAAGGGCCCTTAGCAAAAAGGCTTCAAGAAAATCGGTTTTCTAGCATAATCTAGTAGGTGAAAGTTATTAAGGCAAGAACAATAACATGTGCTTTAGCTTCCTAGGGTTTAAGCTAGCAATTTCATAATCTTAGTACAAGTGCAAGATAAATACAACCATAACCATTCAATGAAAAAGAATTGCAGAAAATTTATTTACATTCACCAAGAATCATCTAGCAAATAGTCTAGTTGAACACTTCCACCAAGAAAAATGCCAAAATACTCCAAAATAAGCCTCCTTCAAGAAGTGCACACTAAATTTCAGCCAAGTAACCCTAATTAGGGCGCAAATTTCAGACCTCACTTAAGTGTGAGTGAAAGATGATGAAATAATTCAAGGGAAAATTCCTTATTTATACAGTTACAATGACCAACATTAGGTCAAAAAGTCCGACATGGCCAGTTTACATGTAATATCCAGTTTTCACATTAAATGACAAATTAAAAACCTAAATCAAGCAGAAAAGGTGGCGTCATGCCCTTTTAGGGTGATGTTAGGCCTCTCCAGTGAAATGTTGGCCTCTAGGAGCAAAATGTTAGGCCTCCCAAGGCCTCTATATCAAACCACACGTGCCACTTGGCACATAACTGCCTCCAAAGTGTCCATCAAACGCTGGTGACATCATGGGTCACAAAGGTGACGTCATGGGCCTTTCAAGGCCAACATCATAGTAGGAGGGAAAGACCCCCTAGGTCCAGGGCTGCTAGGCTATATCTGGTGGAACATCCTTCTCTCTCTCTGGCGCAAGTCTCTGTCCTGTCTCTGCCTCTGGCTAGGGTCTCAACATCCATCTAGTGGGCCTTTAGCCCTATGGAGGTCCGAACTAATCATCTCCCCATGTGTACCTATCCGTTGAGTGTGGCCCTGCAACAACAATAAGTACGCCCTCCATGGGGTCATAAGTCACATGGATCATAGCAATGTCAATCACATCTAATAATCAAGTTATTTAAACATGTGCGTAAAACCCCCTTTTCCCAGACAAGTGCTCAAAGACGTTATGCTATTCTACAAGCCAGGTTTGGAGAGGACGTCAGGAGGTCCTATTGGGCTAATTCTCATTGGATGTGGGATGTTTCCAGGTGAAGACAAATCCAGGCCATGTAAGTGGATGAGGTGCTGAGGGATGTTTGAGCAATGGGTGCAGTGATGATAGGGGAATGTATGGCTTACCTGTGGGTGCCTCTGAAAAGGGTGAGTTGCACCTTGTCATGGATGCAAATGTTGCCAAGCCCATTCAATGCCTTTTATCTTTTATCTTATTGCTTTTTCTTTCAAGAGACTAGTTAGGGGACACTGCCTTGGCGTGGTGACCGGTGGTGACAATGTTATCCACAAGCATTTCACGGAGATGTGAAGGTTGGCTCGTGATGAGACCCCCTTTCTCTTGGCTATGCCACCAAGAGCCGCTACCCTGGCGTGGTGACCAATTGATTGGTAGTGTCATACGGCTACATGCCCATGGACCTAATAGGTTGGCTCGTGATGAGACCCCCTATCCTCTAACTAGGTCTTGATTTTATTATTTTATGGGTCCCTCTGTTTCTTGTTGAGAAGCCTTTTATTGCTTTCTCGGGGATCCCTGGGCGAAGCATCTGAAGGTTTTGTTCTTTTGGCTTTTATCTTTTTCCAATTATTTTTACCCCCTGGGCCTTTAGCCCCTTCTTCCCACAAGGTAAGGTACAACCCTTTGCTAGCTTGGCAAACCCAGTGCCCGAACCAATGTATGGGATGGCTGAGAGGGAAAAAGATGAAAAGTGGTAAGTATGGTGGGAACGGATGATGACCTTTCATGAACCCACCCAATGGCAACTCAAATCCTATGGGAACCAACTTGCTAGGGCATCTTGTCATTTGCCCAAGGTGTGGACAAGTGGAAAGGCATAAGGTCCAAGCACACATTAGAAGTAAAAAGAATTAAATGCACATATTCAAATGTTTTGAGAATCGAAGTGACACATACCATGATACTCAGACTCATTACCTCATGAAGCAAGACCCACTGCTGTTGAAGGACCAGGCCGGTGGGATGGATGTTGTTGCTGCTGACATGGTGGAGGCACTGAAGAAGAAAGATGGGCCCTCCAGGGCCAAGCTCAAGTCAATATGGCTCTCGGTACTCCATGTCGAGACCTGTGGGCCTCGAGACATAATCTCCTTAGTTATCCCTAGGCTAGGGGATAACAATATATAGAGAGAATAATAAATATTAAAAAAATATTTAAATTTATTTAAAATTCACCATATACATATGCCATAAACATGAATAATAAATATAAAACATTGTATTAAATTAAAATATGAAATAATTTAATAAACATTGAACTAGTTCATATTGTCTAATCAGTAATCATCATTGTCATTTGTCAATTTGTCCATTGTCAGAACTCAAAAATAAGCATACTTTCCGAAGGTCTTGTTGCCGCCTGATACACACCTGGGGTAACATGGAAAAAACCTTCAATCCACTTGGTGTGTCCTTGGGGGCAAGTTTCGAGTCAAGGTGTTGTCACCTGATCCTCAACTCCTCCGTCAAGGTCAACTCCTAGCGAAGCCAATGGGGGTAGTCCCTATAAAAATATACTAAGGCTCTTTTAAACTAAGAAAAGCACAAGAACTACTAGGAGTTTATTGCAAAATAAAACAAAGGCATTTAGCACTTAACATTCATCATTTGAAATAATCATATAAATTATTTGTCCATAAGCATGCATATATCAAGTAGGATACAAGATCTGCAAGATTTAACGAAATTAGTTAGACAATTGCATGAATGAAGTAAATTGCTCACATACATAAAGATAAACCAATAGTACCAGTGCCTTAAAAGGATTCGTGGGAAATTGTTGATCGCGTATTTTATTAAGGTAATCGTCACCATCTAACAATACCAATGAGTACGTGATCGTGAAGAAAGCCTCCAAGACAATGATCCACATAGTCTACTAGATCAAAATCTCATGTAACATCATGGAGGATCTGTTGACCACCTATTCAACTAGGGGGTCAACTCCATGTACCATGAAGATATGCACCTGATGGTGCTACCAAGTTGAAGACTTATTGGTTCTACAAGGCAGTTTTGGCCTTCAACATTTTGTTGTAATTGGAATTTCCGCTCCCCTGCGTGGGATAATAATGTAATAAGTCTACATGGATCATAGTTTAAGTTAGTTGCATTAGGACTTTCTTCATTATGAGAGTTCCTTTCACTGAGTGTTTTTTATCCTCAGGTTATTAATTTGGCCTTTCAGCCTTATTAATTTCCCTTGAGTTTTTCACTCCTCACAATAATTTCTCCAAAGTAGTGAAAGGCAATCTAGTGGACGAGACCTATGTAACTAAGGTCTAGGAATGTTGTAAATGACCATGTTAGACATGTCCTTGAGTCTCGTGGAATTCCATTAAGTTTTGATAGGATTTTTTAAATAATTAAAATTCCCGCAAACTGGGGATTTTTA
>ML882515.1:1061-15295 GCA_009831015.1 Picea engelmannii
ATCGAGGATTCAGAACCTACGTAAGCCTAACTAATATTAAATTACAACTGCACTAATGGAAATTGTCTTCGTTTGGCTAAAGCTAGAAAACACCTTGTATTTTCTCATTATATTTGGTTTTTGAAAATCCACATTTAAATACCTTCCCACCTGTGTTTTTAATGTATTCATGAATCTTAATAATATGAATATACATGGGTGGGTCTGGCCTCTCACAAGATCTATTTTATTTCATTTTATAAAAGAATTTGTAACCTCTTATTTGTTTATTTTCAAAATTAAAACTATGTGCAAAATGCTATATCAAAGTAATTTGTTAAGTTTTTTTGTTTATGTTTGTAATGTTGTTGTATTTTATGTAATACAATTTGATGATGTTATGTTAAATGCAATTTCATAACAATTTTATGTTGTGTCTGGAATGTTTTTGTATTTATAATAAAAATGAATAAAAACACATATGATATATGTCATAAAAAAATTAATTGACCAGTAGGAATTCCCTTCAAATTTAATTTATATCCTCATAAAAATCGATTTGGTGTTAAAGAAAGTTAACTCCATTGTATTAAAAAAACATTTCTAAAAGTTTTTTTTATTAAATTTTCTTTTTTATTAATTTCAAAATCTTTTATATATATATTTTTATGATTAGTAATATAATATATAAATTTTATTTTATTTTAATTATAAAAAGTGTTAGTTAAATTTTAGATTTTGTTCTTTTATGTGGCTGTGGAAGATTTACTAAAGGATAAAAAAACCTAAAGGTTTTATTACTAACAATGAAAATAACTTAGAGAAATTGTAAATGACAATTATATAATGGTGTATAATTTTTTAAACCAATAATTACCTTTCATCCATTTATTTTTCATACTTATCTTTTTTAGCATGGTTATTTTACTAAATAGTTTCAAAACATTTCAATTTTTTTAATATGTTCTCAACTATTTATTTTTCATATTTAATCCTTTTTACCATGAGTGTTTTAATAAATAATTTTAAAAATTTTAATTTTTTAATATAATCGTTTTAATATATAATTTTTAAGTATAAAAATCAATCATTTTACTTTAGATTAATGATTTGATTATATAAAAATCAATAAAAACAAATCAAACATTAATAATTTGCAAACATGAACCAAAATGTTTATTAATTAAAATAAAAAACATTTTTTTTGTTTTGTGATTTCATTTGTTACCTACCTTTGAAACAAGGACTAGCTGATATGTAACTTTCACTTGTTGAATTTTATTACACTCCATATTACAAATCGATCATTTGTAACTTGTTTTTGCTTGTTCCGAGAATGAAAAAGCACCTGCTACGACCGTTGAACTCAAGGCTACCCAAGGTTGTAGCAACGGTAGTTGAAAGTCCTAATATGATACCTCTAGAGTGTTTGCCATCATATATTTAATATAGATAGAGAAAGGTTATAAACATAGGGCTCTCCAAAGTCATGAAAAGGTAATATTGGGTTATTAAAATATCATAACTCTCTACATAAAAAAAATTATTTAGTGCATACAAATAGTTATGATATGATGGTTTTATTAAGAGTTGTTCATGGTCATGTCATATTACATTACTGTGTAATATTAAAAAACCATATTACAATATCATAGTACTCTTCATTATAATTCTTTTACTTCAAGAAAACAAGAAAAATATCGATGTTGTTAAGTCATGTACTCTTCCTTTCTTTCATAACATAAGAAAAAGAGTTAAGGTAAAACCCTATAATAGGTTTACAAGTGGAGTGCTCCACCTGGATAAGGACCATTTTAACCAACACATTCCCCTCAAGAGAATCTCCTTCTGGCACTTGAAACGTGTCACATGACTCACATTGTTCTTTTTATGGTCAAAAATACATGACTCTTAATTCTTATCGTTTTTGTAACATCCTTATTATAATCCCTAGTTTAATTAATGTTTGTGTGGATTTAATATGTGGTTACGACCAAGTGATGTAATATGTGAATTGCATTTCAATGTTTTAATAATAAAAACATGATGTCAGCTACTGAGGGGAGATGGACAAGAGATGGGGGCCGAATTAATCCACAATAGAGGGAAGTGTCTAGGATAACGACCAAGAGGGGTCCAAGGGGGACAACCCATGTATATTAATTTAACCCATTTTCCCAAACTTGCTTATTGTATACGAACCTTTCCATTTTTTATTCAGTGTTCCCAAAACCAATCATTGAATACATGTAAGAGGGTGGGTATGAGTGGTCACATTCCAAAGTTATTGGGAACATGGGGTTTGAGTACAATCAACTTTGGTAAGAGTGTGAGTTAAGAAAGGCAAGCCACGAGAGAGGAAACTCGTATGGGTTGGGACAACAGTTTTACACAAACAATTTTAGTTGGTTGAGTTTTGTACATGGGAAAAAAATGAGAGAGAAAGAAAGAGAGCTTGGAGCTGGTGCAGCCATGGAGGGAAAACTTTGGAGCATAACCAAAGCGAATTTGATTTGGAGAACTGAAGATCCAGGTTGTCAGGCCTAAAGAGTGAACCCCTATGTGAGTTGCACTAAAACATCAAGTGTTTGTTGTTGTTTTGCTGATATTTTTTCTAGAAGCAAGTTCCCTTGAGTTCTTAGTTGAGAGATTCCTAGTTACCTATGCCAGAGAGACCCTAATAAACAAATGACACATTCCTTCAGTTATCTATGATAAATGGATGCTACATCCCTTGGGTTAACCCTGATAAATGAATGGCACATTCTTTGGATTATCTCTGGTAAACAGATGGTACATTCCTTGGGTGATCCCTGATAAATGAATGATGCATTCCTTGGGTTGGGTAGGTTAGGAGGAAGGGAGCTGGTAGAAAAATCAGGATAGTTGTAGGAGAATATTAGTTGGGTTATGAGTTTTATGAGTCGCGAGTGGACTGTGAGAGACCACCTTCTTTTGTGGATTGCTCACCTCAGCTTGGGGGTGTCTGGCTGTTGAGATTTGGAACAGTCAGTCTATGGTTGGGTGGAACGTATGTCTCAAGCAACTGGTTGCATAATTCTTGTTTAAAGATAAGTGTTTTATCTTATACTGAGTTATTTACATGTGTTATTGTTGTGCATCAACTCTGCGTAAATGAAAATGACTTATATGTCGTTGTAAAGAGTTGTTTAGCCACATTTCATGTTGATTATTAACATGCTTTAGATGCATCTATTTTATGGTTAGACAATAGCTAAATCTATTTTAAATTTGTAGTTGTAAGCTATAAGAAATCGGCTAAGAGTAAAAGAATTGCTTAGTTAGCAGAAGTTTCATTTTTATGTGTATTTTTCATGTAATTTTGCTTAGCTGGAGGCTAGGTACGTTACACTATGGTATCAAAGTTGTAAAAGTGAGAATTTGGTGTGACGTGATCCAACTTGGGTGTCTGGGTATGTTACAAAGTGGTATTAGAGCCCAATTTTCAACACTGATCCTAGACTAACCGAGTTAGCAGAATCTTGAAGTGGAAACTCATAGAGAATTAATTTCTAGAGTATGTTTGCAACTTATTTTATTAAATTACTGCCATAAAATTGAAGAATTAAGCATCTTTGGAAATTTCAAATATAGGAAAGTTGGAAAATTTTGGATATTTTTCCGTACAATGACATTGGCATGATGTGGAGGAAATATGTTCGTTGATGTGGTAGAAGAAAGATGTGTATTTCCATGGTGGTGGGTACATGTTGGATGAGATGACAGTTGGCAAGTAGTGTGGAGCCATGTGGCAGGACAACTGTCAGTCCCACAAAACTGTGATAAGATCTTGGAATTTGTTTAAGTGTTAAGTTATCGCAAGTCCGCGGTAAGAAGTGGAAAAATGGTTAAGTGTTGAGACTTCTCAGACGGACTTATGAAAAGAAGGATACAAGATTATGAGTTTGTGAGTCCACGTAGAGAAAAATGGTTAAGTATTGAGACTTATCGGACGAGCTTATGAAAAAAAGGTTACAAGTTTATGAGTCTGTGAGTTCGTGAGTCTGTGAAGGAAAAATAAGCTAAGTGTTGGTGTTGAGTGTTGATATTATGGTAGTTGTGGGAGGTATTTATCTCCACGTGTAACCCTAACGAGAATAGAATATTCCGGGAAGAAAGAAGAAACCCTAAAGCATCAAAATTAACCCTAGAAGACAAGTCGGCTCAAGGAAATAATTAATATTAAGTATCTACCCTCCAGAATGAGAAGTCGGCCCATACAACTCAGGAAACAGTATAAATACAAGTAGTTAGACCTCATTTTGTACACACAGATCAAAATTTCAGCTGGGAAGAAGTGCGCACTGCAAAAATTGAGCAAGTGCGCAAGTCTGGGGAGAAGCTATAGCTGCCAGTTGCCACAACCTGTATTTCCGGTTTAGGCTCAGACTTTCTATTGGTTATGGTTGGACTTTCTGATCAGTCTTGGTTATCTTTTCTTGATGCATTAGCCTTAGTTGGCTTGGTTTTCTTCCAGAATCATTCTTTGTCAAGGTTAAGGTGCTCGAGGGTGGCTTCGGGCTATGGTTGGGTGAAAATATTGTTATATTGTCTATGGTTAAACGATCACATCCATTACTTTCTAACAGGTTATGGTCCCACACTATCTTCGGACAGTCTAACCGCTAGAATATAGATTGGGAGGATTTGCTCAGTTACAGTTGTAGTTGCAACCAGTCTTTACGGCAGCAATGAAACCCTAACCCTCTTGTTGAGGCACCTTAAGTGAAGAGATTGACCTAATTTCTGGATAGACTAGTGTGCCCTAACCTAGCGCATCTTCTGGTACTCTCAGCAAGCTAAGACGTCAAGTTTGAATTTTTGGTCAAAATCAAGGGTTGACCAAGTCAAATAAATTATGACTTACTCTATGAAGTCAGAAAACAAGTTATAAGGGGCTTCTAACTTCATAGCATGGAAGACAAGGATTGACCTCACCCTTGCCAAGAATAAAGTGTTGGATATCGTGAAAGGAAAGATTGTGGAACCAGAGGTTGAAGAAGGAAAAGAGAAGGAACCTCAGAACGTTGCAGCTATGGAGAAGTTCAAAGAAAATGACATCAATGCCATGAGTATCATAGTGGAATCTATAAGAGACCACTTGATACCCTACATCTCCCATCTTGACTCATCTAAGAAGATCACAACATCATACTTTGTGAGAATCTCCCAGTTAATAGATCAACTACAAGATATTAAAGAAATCATTTCAGAGAAGAAACCGGTAAACATAGTACTCAATGGTCTTCCCAATACATGGGATGCATTTTCCTCAAGCATGAACACAAGGAAGGAGTATCCCACATTTGAAGAACTTTGGACTTGTTGTGCACAAGAAGAATCAAGGATTAGTGCAAAAAAGAAACCCCAAAATAAATACGATGATCAAGCCTTCACAGCAAGGTTCAAGAATTTCAGGAATAAAAAGAAGTTTGGCTCAAGGAAGAAACCAAATCAAGAGAAATATATGTCAAAAATACAATGCTTCAACTGTCGAAAATATGGTCACTACAAGAATCATTTTTCCAATTTAAAGAAAAGGAAGGAAACACACGAAGCATCAGTTTTCGAAGAAATGGAACCCTCAAAGAAGGACAAGCATGATAAAACAAACTTCTTCTTCTAAGACTAGTTATTAAAACTACAAGATAATTCAAAATCATAATCAAACTTGAAGAAACTTGGAAGAAGTAAAAACCGAAAGAAGTCAGCAATCAAAAGGAAAATACTTGTGACACATTGCAGAAGGAAATAAGGATGCAGACAGAAGTGTGGACTCTCTTAGATGGAGGGATCCGATTATATAATTCCAAAAGAAGAGCATGCATTCATGCATGAAGCAAGGATTAGGAGGGAGCTAATCCTAAATAATGTGATCCATCAAGGATTATGAAGGATCTATCCATGTTCCCGTTGATGGTAGTAGCCATGAAAAATAACACGTGTTCAATTTGACTTTAGAAGAAGTCTTCTTCGAAAAGAAGCCTTAAAGTATCCTTGGTTTTCCATCAACATCCATGATATTATGAATGGAAACATCACGAGATTCAGAACTAAGGGTTCTCCTAAATCGAGGGAGAAGACTATGATGATAGCGTGTTCCAATAGCCAGACATACCTCTACCTGAGCCATTATATTCCCTGCAATATCCATGGATTGAATTTTACATCAAATGAATGTAAGGATTGTTCTCCTCAATAGAGTTATTGAACAAAGAAGCGTATGTAGAGAAACCTCAAGATTTTGAGGTATACCAGAAACAGACTCTTATATGCAGATGAAAGAAGACAACTTGGTGCAGAGCCTCTAATGAACAACATAAGTGTGGTGAAAACTTTCTATAACGGAGATATTGTATCAAAATGGTTACCCATAAGTCCAGGATGATGGATTTTAAAATCCATGACAAACTCTCATGATCACAGAAGAAGTGCCACTTAGATATGTTCCAGTTTGACCCTTGCCATGATGTCATGAGCTAGCAGGAAACAAAAAGAGTTGAATCCAACCATGATATATTGTAATGATCAAGAGATATATGAAGCCTTCAGAGAAAAGCAATGTTCCAAAAAGACCGAAGTACTTTGAGATCAAGCATTACACTCTCCGTGATGAGGTCTAGAAAAGAGAAGTAGTTCTCCAATATATCTCTACATATGAGAATATAGTAGATACTTTGATAAAGCCTCTATCCAAGATGAAAAAGTTTGTGTACTCAAGAATTAATTTGGAGCTCGTGGAGATGAATTCCTTATTAAAAATGGAAGAGATGACTCCCGGGTTGGCAGGAAGCACTGATGTGTTATTGATTTATGGACATTCATTTTTTAGTTTGAAAAATGGTCCAGGATGAGTAGTTCCTTTCTAGTTCAAAAAGTGGTTTCAGATTTATGATGGACATGCATTTTCAAGTTCAGAAAATGGTCCAGATCGAACGATCATTTTCATAATGAAAATGGTTCAATAGATTGTTGATATACCATAGACAATAATTCCCCTTGTGGCCAGTGTGGGGGAATGGTCTATGACAGTATTTATTCTTGATAATCACTCTCAGTAGTGTTCAAGTAGAATGGTCTGCGTCATTTGGAAGTCATTCTTTCTAAGTTCACATTTGTGAGCAATTTTGAAGAATGGTTAGTTTTAGAGTTTGGTGCATGATAATCATTTCCTTAGGAAATGGTCCGGACAATCATTCCCCAGAGAAAAATCATTCTCTCCAGGTTGTAATTTGTTTAGTGCCGGAGGAATGGCCCAGTTAGGTGAATGGTCCAGGTTCAACAATCAGGGACAAGAATTCCCTAGGGAGGACTCATTCTCTCTAGGTTTCACTTTGTTTAGTGTCGGAGGAATGGCCCAAATAGGTGAATGGTCCAGGATCAAAAATTAGGAATGTTATTCTTCTATGCTTAAGAAGAATAGTCCAGTAGCTCATGGATGATGTTTTGCCTTCCAATGGAATATGGTCATCCAGATCTCATAGATGTGATTGGAAGAATGTCCCAGATGACTCAGTTTATATCATGACATTGTTTTTCTGTTCAGGTTGATATCAGATGATATGTTTGCTATGGAGATTGTATGTCTCTGGAAAGTAGATGCATGCTATTGTGGTGGATGTGTTCCACTAGTTGTGACTATGTGTCATTGAATAAGTAGATGTGTGCTACTTGGTGTGGTAGTATACCATTGGATTGTAGTTGTATACTACTATGGATAAACACAATTGTGTTCTATTGAATGACATTGTTTTGATTTCCATGTAGACTATCAATAGTGTTGAAAATGATTATCAGCTAGATGGATGGTCAGTGTATTGATGGACAGACATTCTCCAGATGGAAAATGGTCCAGGACATTTATGCTTCTAGGACATATGCCTGGATTAGAAGAATGGTTCTTGTATCACTCTTTGGAGTGAATGACTTATTCAACATCATGCTTGATTACTCATATGGAGTATGGTTTCGAGAGATGATGCAATTGATGTTTTCAGATGACACTGATAGTGATGATGGTGCTCGTGATCTAATCATGAGATAGTCTGTACGACTATGATGATGCTATTGGTTGAATGGTATGTTTGTGCTCAATACCATTGCCTTCAGTACCTCCCTATCTAGGAGGGAGTTTCGATATTATGGTAGTTGCGGGAGGTATTTACCTCCACGTGTAACCCTGATGAGAACAGAATATTCTGGGAAGCAAGAAGAAACCCTAAATCATTAAAATAAACCCTAGAAGACAAGTCGGCTCAAGGAAATAATTAATATTAACTATTTAGCCTCCAGAATGAGAAGTTGGCCCAGACAACTCAGGAAATAGTATAAATACAAGTAGCTAGACCTCATTTTGTACACACAACTCAGAATTTCAGCTGGGAAGAAGTGCACATAGTAGAAACTGGGCAAGTGCACAAGTCTAGGGAGAAGCTGCACCCGACAGCTGTCGCAATCTGTATTTCTAGTTTAGGCTCAGAATTTATATTGGTTATGGTTGGACTTTATGATCAGTCTTGGTTATCTTTTCTTGATACATTAGCCTTGGTTGGCTATTAGTTTGCTTCCAGAATCATTCCCTGTCAAGGTTAAGGTGCTCGGGGGTGGCTTCGGCCTATTGTTGGGTGACAATATTGTTATATTGTCTACGGTTAAATGAGCACATCCATTACTTTCTAACAACAAGTTCATGGAAGGCATGAATAAGAGATATACCTAGACCCACGATGGATCCAGTAAGACAGATCAACGACGAAGATCTAATCAACAAATGATCGGACGACTGTTGAGTATTTCTACTATGTTGCACATGCTAATGAATATTCCTCCATGGTTTTTCCAACATAAATTTCATTTCAGAGCTCGGATTGGAGAAAACAAACTGCCATTGGAAAGTCATTTCGAAAATAAATGCATTTAAGGAATCCTACTTGAGAGCATTAATATTCTTCATAACTTAAAATGAAGAATGACCTGTAATATAATTGCTAAATATTTTACAAGATTCTTAATTCTAACAACAATTATTGCATGCACATTCTTGCATAATTAAAGATACAAAAAATCAAACTTTAGTTCCCACATGATAACTAGAGACATGGAGGATGTTCAATGGTTTTGCATCCATGGAGAAGAAATTGGAGGTCTGAATACTAGCATGGGTAATCTTGAAATCGAGTCTAATGGTAGAAGAGACAGGAAGGGGATTGTAACTATGAGAAGCCTGAAAAAATAAGTGTAGAGATATAGGGCCAATAATGAGAGGATAATGAAGGCTCAAGAAGAGATACTTCAAAGCCTAAATATGCTACAGAAGCATGTTAACAAGGACTCTCGTACCAAGAAAACAACCAGTTCTAGACAAGCATCAACATCAAGATCTCATAGCAAAAGAGATGATCATGGAAATGATTGGAAGTCAAGAAGAATGATTAAACACCATCATTCTCCGAGGTTTTCCACTAGGAGAACTCATGCAAGTTTAGTTCCAAAGAGCAACCCAAGTGTATCTCATGTTCGGAGACAAAGGAGAAGACCTGAGGCAAACATCTTGCAGGGTGAACGCAGGAAGATTGAGCCACCAACTTTCAATGGTGAGCACAAGAAAGGAGAAGATGATGAGGCCTGGCTATTGGAAATGAAGAAATGTTTCCAGTTGCATGATTACCCATCCCAGGTAGAAGCTAGAATTTCCACCTACTACTTGCAATGGAAGGAAACCATGTGGTGGGATCAACTTAAGCAAGCCAATAACCTTAATGAGAAGAAAATCTCATGGAGGAAATTCAAGGGATATTTCCAAGAGAAATATTTGTTCGAGCATTACTATGAAAGAAATATGAAAGTGTTCTTTGAACTCAAGTTGGGAACCATGACAATTGAGGAATATGAGAAGCGGTTCTTTGAATTCTTAAAGTATGTTGACTTCATCAAGGATGAGAAAGTTAAAATCCAAAGGTTTCTAAGGGGGTTACCCTCTTTCTACAGTGACAAGATTCAATATGATAACCCCAAAACCTTGGAGGAAACCATAAGGAGAGCAAGGCATCTGTATGAGCAGAGCAAAAGAATACCAATTTTCCAAAAAGCTTGGAATGACAAGATGAAGGATAAGAATGATCAAACGCAGAAGGGTTTTAAGCCACCCTTTTTCAGGAATAATCCCCAAGAAAATCAACAAGGTCAAGTTGCCCAAAATGAACACAATATTGTAGATTCATTTGGAAAAAGGCCAAGGCAGCAGCTAGTGCAATGTTGGGGATGTGGGGAAATCATCTAAATAAGGTTGAAAGAATGAGAATTTTCCACAACATTCAAGAGGTTGAAGCAGTGGAATACATGGGAAATAGAATGCCAAGGATTTATGTAGCCTTGGATAACAAGTAGACAAAGTATCAATTTCCCGTGATTGAAGTGGAAGGTAAGATCAATAATGATCCCATAGAAATTTTAATTGATTATGGAGCTAGCCATAGTAACATAAATGCTAACATTGTTGAAAGATTTCACTTACAAATAAGTAAGCACAAGAAAACTTGGTTAGTTCAGTTAACCACGAGGGCTAAAAGGAAAATCAATGATTTGGTTAAAGATTATCCGATATACATGAATGGACTCAATACAAAGGTGGATGTAAACATCATACCATTGATTTCATATGATTGCCTAATTGGCATGGATTGGTTGGAGAAACATCATGTTGTCCTATACTATTACAAAAATACAATCACATGTCTTGATGAGGAAGGGCAGGAAGGCATGATTCAAGGCATTCTAAGAGTTGTAGTTATAGAGAGATTTCAGCTATGTAGTTGAAGTAGAGTTTTAGGAAATGATGTCAGATGTTTGTAGCCCATATGGAGGAGGCAACCAATGACAAAGTGAAAAGAATTGAAGACCATCCAGTTCTAAGGGATTTTGAAGATGTTTTTAGATAAATTATGGGACTACCACCAAAAGAGACATTAATTTCTCTATTGATTTGGTTCCAGGAGCTTCCCCAACGTCTAAGATACCTTACAGAATGGGCACACCAGAACTAAAAGAGTTACAGATGCAACTTGAATAATTTTTAAAGAAGGGGTACATACGCCAAAGTGTGTCACCTTGGGGAGCCTCGATTCTTTTTATGAAGAAGAAGGATGGAAATTTAAGGTTGTGTATTGATTACATGCAACTTAATAAGGTCACCATAAAGAATAAGTATCATTTTCCAAGAATAAATGATTTGTTTGACCAACTGAAAGGTGCAAGAATCTTTTCAAAGATTGAATTGAGATCGGGATATCATCAAGTAAGGATAAAGGAAGAAGACATCAGAAAGAAAAAATTCAGAACAAGATATGAACATTATGAATTCACGGTAGTGTCATTTGGGTAATCAAATGCCCCAACAATTTTTATGTGTCTGATGAATGGAGTGTTCAAGGAGTACCTGGACAAGTTTGTGATTGTGTTTTTAGATGATATCCTCGTCTATTCTAAAATGGAACAAGAACATGAGAAGCATTTAAGAATGGTGATGCAATTTTTAAGAGAGCATAAATTGTATGCTAAGCTAAGTAAGTGCATCTTTTACCAAAAGAAGATTCACTACTTGGGACATATAATTTCAACAACAGGGATATAAGTTGATCCTGAGAAGATAGAGACTATTAGAGGATGGTCAGTGCCAAAGAATATGACAGAGGTTAGATCATTCATGGGTTTTGTCGGTTATTACTGAAGATTCATAAATGGGTTCTCAAGAATTGCAAGTCCAATCACTTATTTGCAAAAGAAGGGAGTGAATTTTGAATGGACTTCCAAGTGTGAAGAGAGCTTTCAATAGATGAAAAAAATATTGATAAGTGCACCAATCTTGAAGATTGATGATCCAAATGAAGATTTTGTTTGTGTGCATCGGTGCATGCAAGGAAGGACTCAGTGGAGTTCTTAGTCAAAAGGACCACGTGTGATCTGAATTTTAGGGGGTATATGGTCTAAATTCAAATACAAAAAGTCATAAAGCTATAAATCTAATAGATTGACCATGTAGATAGCCACCTACTCATTAATTAATTGGGCTAACATGTTGCCCATATGGGTCAAAGAGAGTCTCGCCTTTCCATTATTGTATTGGGTTTTATTTTCCACTACTTAGTTGGTTAGGTAGTTAGATCTTTTATTATAATAATAGAGACTCATTTAATGAGCTCTTTACATTATTGGGTTTATTTTCCACTACTTAGCTAGCTGGGTAGTTAGATCTATTATACTAATAATAGAGACTCATTTAATGAGCTATTTTTTACTTTGTCCAATGGACCATTTTGTAATTCTATATAAAGGCCTATCAAGCCTTATCATAATATCAAGTTACTCATTTTGATTTCTCTCATATTTTCTATTATTCATTGTGAAATTAATTATCTCTGAGTGATTTACAGTTTTAGAGGTGAGGTTCCACTTTGAGCCTCACCTCCCGAGTAATTCATTTACATGTTTTTGTCCATGATTCTTTTCATGTAATATTGACATGTCTAAGCTCCTCCTCTCTTGACATTCAAGCCATCCAAATCTCAGCCCTTGAGCTCTGAATCAGTGGTATCAAAGTGGGTAAGCTCTCCATTGGAACAAGGATTTGAAGCAGGCCATGGGTTCAAACATTTGCAACAATCACCAACCTCCTTTTGGTACTATCAAAATCCATTTTTCGAGCCATACACTATAAACATCACAATTGGTCCACATGAACTACAAGGTTTTTTCTTACCCTCATATCTTTTCTCACCATTACAAGGAGAACCATACCTAGATTCACTACGTCCATACATGGATTCACTACATCTATACATGGATCCACTACAACCATTGGTATAAAACATTTTCAACAAATTTGCAGGGTGTCCATGCTTCCCACGGAGGTTCCACAACCTCTACAACAACCCATGTTGCTCTATAAACCCTTGACATCCTTTGTGGCCCTCTACACTCGGTCAAATTCAAAGAGGTGTTGTGAAATATAAAAAAAAAAATCAAAGACACTTCCATATCTCATTGGAACTATCTCTTCAATATCTCAAATGGGTATTTCATGGAATCACATTTGGCTTCCTGGTTTGAGAGATATCATCGATTGAATCTCAGCATGTATTTGACCCAAGGAGGTCGAGCGTACCACCATATTCAATGGTGTTTTTAGCCCTGATAAGGAAACTACAAAATAATTTATACATATTTCTAGAAGTCTCTATTAAATATCTCAAATGGGTATTTCGTGGAATCTCATTTGGATTCTTGGTTTGAGAGATATTATCAATTGAATCTCAGCGTGTCTTTGACCCAAGGAGGCTGCGTGTACCACCATATTAAACAATATTTTTCTCCCTTATTAGGAAACTACAGAAGAATTTCCACATATGGATATAAATATCCCTTCAATATATCAAATGGGTATTTCGTGGAATCTCATTTGGCTTCCTGGTTTGAGAGATACCATCGATTAAATCTCAACATGTATTTGACCCAAGCAGGTCGCACGTACCACCTGTTGGATTACTGAGAGGGGGGGTGAAACAATAATAGAGAAATTTAATCCTTTTTAACCATATAATCCAAGTGTTATATCAATGAAGCATTATCATCCAATAACTGTAGAGTAAATAAGCAATGAACAAATGAACAAACATACACATACACAGTACACCAGTGTTTTACGCGGAAACCCAAATCGGGAGAAAACCACCGAATGATTTTTCTTATATGTATTGAAGAATTACATTTATTGGAAGCACCAACTCCATTTTTTTTCCAGCTGTAACTGGAAGGAGGCTCCAACCCCCTAGTTTCTCAGGCTACAACCTGAGGGAAGCTCCAACTCCCCAATTCTCTGGCTACAACTGAAAGGTGGCTACAACCTCGTATGTTCTCTAGCTACAACCGGAAGGTGGCTACAACCACCTGTCCTCGCCTCATCCTGCCACCCTGAAGTAGAATTATAATGATGGAACCATTGTCAACCTGTCACTGTGATATATACCATTGTAAACATGTACCAATAAATCTGAACCATGCATCAACCTGTACCTCAACCTATACCTCAACCTGTAATCAACATGTACCATAAACAAGTGCATCAACCATGCACCAACCTGTACCAAATAACCTGCAATCAACATATACCATAAACAAGTGCATCCAACCATGTACCAAGTATGTACCAATCATGTGTCAACTACTCATCAACTATGAAT